>JAGFNQ010003212.1:0-31002 GCA_024364735.1 Boesenbergia rotunda | reverse complement strand
CCACCTCTTCGTAGATCTGATAGGACACGCAATATTCCAGAGAGATACGGATTTCTCGTAAGTGAATCGAACGACGTGTTACTCATAAGCGATGACGAACCTATCAGTTATGAAGATGTTCTGAAAAGTTCAGAAAGGGACAAATGGCTTGAGGCCATGAAGTCGGAAATGGATTCCATGTACGAAAACCAAGTATGGGACTTGGTTATCCCACCTGAAGGGATTAAGCCCATAGGGTGCAAGTGGGTTTTAAAGAAGAAAACCGACATGGAAGGTAATGTTGTTACCTTTAAGGCTAGATTAGTGGCAAAAGGATATCGTCAGTAGCAAGGAATTGATTATGATGAAACCTATTCGCCAGTAGCTATGCTTAAATCCATTCGGATGCTCCTAGCCATAGCAGCTCATTATGATTATGAGATATGGCAAATGGATGTGAAAACAACTTTCCTTAACGGAAACCTGCTTGAGGATGTATACATGATACAACCTGAAGGTTTCACATCGGTTGATAAAACCAAAGTATGCAAGCTTCGACGATCCATATATGGACTGAAGCAAGCATCTAGGAGCTGGAACATCCGTTTTGATGAGACAATCAAAAAGTTTGATTTCTCACAAAATCCAGACGAACCTTGTGTGTACAAGAAGGTTAGTGGGAGTGCAGTCGTATTCCTAGTATTATATGTCGATGACATCTTACTTATAGGAAACGATGTATCAGTCTTACAAACAGTTAAAATTTGGTTGTCCAAAACTTTCTCCATGAAAGACCTGGAAGAAGCAACGTATATCCTTGGGATTAGAATCTATAGAGATAGATCAAAACGGTTGCTTGGTCTTTCGCAGTCTACATATATAGACCGAGTGCTAAAAAGGTTTAGCATGTCGGAATCCAAGAAAGGTTACCTTCCCATCAGGCATGGGATCAACCTTTCAAAGTCTATGTGTCCGCGCACAGAAGACGAGAGGATTTGCATGAATAAGATTCTTTATGCATCCACGATAGGATCTATCATGTATGCTATGTTATGTACATGGCCCGATGTATCGTATGCTTTGAGCGTCACAAGCAGATACCAGTCGGATCCAGGAATGGATCATTGGGCGGCTGTTAAGACAATCCTTAAGTACTTAAGAAGAACTAAGGATGTGTTCCTAATATATGGAGAAGGAGATATGGTAATACGTGGGTATACAGATGCCAGTTTCCAGACAGATAAGGATGACTCCAAATCTCAGTCTGGATACGTATTTACTTTGAATGGAGGCGCAGTAAGTTAGAAAAGTTCCAAACAAGACACCGTAGCGGATTCCACCACGGAAGCGGAATATATCGCAGCTTCGGAAGCAGCAAAGGAAGCAGTCTGGATCAAGAAGTTCGTCTCCGAACTTGGCGTGGTTCCATCCATTGATGATGCAGTGCCGGTTTACTGCGACAACAATGGAGCTATTGCACAAGCAAAGGAACCAAGGTCTCATCAGCGATCCAAACACGTGCTTCGCCGCTATCATCTGATCAGAGAGATTATAAGTATGAATGATATACAAATTGAGAAAATTCCCACTGAAAGGAATTTAGCGGATCCTTTAACAAAGGCCTTGCCTCAGAGCAAGTTTGAGGGTCATGTTAGAGCTTGTGGTATTGGATACCGTAGCGATTGGCATTAGGCCAAGTGGGAGTTTGTTAGTGATATGAGAGAAGTGTTCTAAGGCAATCGCCTTATGATTGTAAACATTTATTTTAATAAATGATAATTCACTATTTGAGTATACGTGTTTGTATTTGATTGGGATCTTAAACTCATCTACTGAATGTCCGCAATATAATTCACAGCATAAGAGAATTTGTGATGGGATCACAACTAGTGATTATCTCTAAATGTGCAAATGTGAAGTATTGAAAATATCCCTAGTCAATGAATTGATAAATATGGACACTATCAATTCTGTTGAGACTAGCATGGGTTATTCTCTAATCAGCTGATTCTCACTGGCTGGTGACATTGGGATGTCCAGAGATAAACATGGATGCTAGTTAAGGGAACTAGTTCATTGGAGTGACTAGCTGTAAGACTTCATATGGTTATCTATATAGATATGTCAATGAAGTTCTTACTGCAGCTTAAGTGCGATGTTCCTTTGACTTACGGTGTTCAAGTCATCTTGGTCATGGAGACTTATACTTTAACATCTTAAGCAAACATCTCCAAGGAGGTGTGGACCCAGGATGATTGGGTATAAGCCGAAGTGCCCGAAGAAGTTTGAACAGCCTACAAAGGATTCACCACTCCTTGCGAGGAGATGTATACCCAGGCCTATCGTCGGATTGTTACTCAAAACCTCTGGCCAGAGTATATCATGTTTAGAGTGCGAGTCTCTTAAATGCATGAGAGTAATTAGAAATCCAAAGGACGAGAAAGACACTACTTGGGCTAGGTGTGACGTAGTCAGTCTAGTGGGGACTGACACAAACAGACCATGTCCTGAACCAAGTGGGTATAAGATGGTGAAGGGAATGGGGCACGATTCATTAGAGCTGCTGAAGGGTTTCAGAATTACTTCTGAGGTCAAACCGTTGATCTTTCGATTAATTGGGGGTCATGATGTACTACTAGGTGCCACTCATGACCGTTCTATAATTGGTTAATTATAGACGGTCAACATAAATCGAAAGCCTATTTAGTCACACGCACTACGAGTAATCCGAGAGATTTAAAACGAGTTGAAAATTGGATTTTCCGATCAAGAGAAATAAGTCGAATCTGAGTTGATCAGAGGCGCAATGGAAGCTAAAATTGGCTAAGTCTTTTGAAGGCTTATTGGGCGAATTAAATGAGTTTAATTCGCGATTGGTGGGGCTTGAAGTGGCCGGCCAAAGAGGGTGCCCACCCTCTTTGTTTTGGCCGGCCACTTTAAAGGGAGAAAACCATTTTATTTGGTTTAATTAATAAAATAGATCTAGCACGATTTATTTTATAAATTATGGATAAATAAATTTGTATAAAGAAATTTTTATAAATAAATTTATAGAAATTTATTCTTTTATGGAAGTTAAAATAATCCATGAATTGGTTTATTTTAATTTTATAAAATCTATTATGAATTGATTTTTCCATAATAAGAAAGTTTATAAATTTCTTATAAAATTTATTCCATAATTTAAAGGAGAGAAGAATTTGTTTTATTATAAATTAGTTATAATAAAACTAGGCATAACGGAATAAGTCATAAGAAATTTTATGAGATAAAATTCTTATAACTAATTCCGTTAATTCCGTTAAGGGGAGACTTGGCAAGGGAGAAGCAACTATATAAGGAACCAAAGGGAAGCCTTTAATTCCTAATCAATTGATATAGAGCTATCAAGAGATAATTCTCTCCCTCTCTCTCTCTCTTATTCTCTCTTCTTCTTCCCTTAGGGCCGGCGCCCTCCTTAAGGATTAGGGCCGGCTCCCCTTGTCCAAACTAGGGCCGGCGCACCCTCACCCCTCCAAGTTGGTTGTCGTGAGCTATCAAGAAGAAGGAGAAGCCACCAAGTAGAAGAAGAAGCGGATCACAACTCCTCTCTTCCCGGAATTTTGATTCCGTTACTTTGGTGGTTAGTTTCCTATCTTTTCTCTTATTCTTCTAGTTGTGTCTTCGGAGAATCTATTAGTTCTCGTCGGCACAAAACTCGTGGCTTTGCGAAGTCATCCCGAAGAGAACTCGGCGTGGACGCGAATAGAGGCGAAGCTTCCAAGGGACGCTACGGTTGGATCTCGTCCCTTACTTCGAGTTACGAGAGGTACTTAGTAAATTTGTTTACTTTTCCACAAAGTTTTAATTTATGATTATATCAACACATCATAAGGTTGCATGCTAGATACGTGGTTAAAATAATTTAGGAAATTATTTTATGCTAATTCTTCCGTTGCACGTAAAAATTTAAAATTTTACGAACCCGTATCCTTGTCGACATGCACCCGGTCCCAACAGGCACGTCCACTGCTACCCCGTTAAAGCTCTTGATGTAGGCTCGGAGTGACTCCTTAGGGCCCTGCTTGAGGGCAAACAAGTTGATACTTGTCTTATGGTGCCTTCGGCTGCTGGCGAAGTGCTGGAGGAATGCCCTCCTGAGCTCTCCGAAGCCGACTATCGACCTGTTGGGGAGTTGTCCGAACCATCGCTGAGTGGGTCCAGAGAGCGTGGTTACGAACGCTCTGCATTTCACGCCCTTGGGGTATTGGTGGAGCAAGGCTGTACTTTTAAACTTCATATGGTGCTCCTCAGGGTCGGTGGCTCCAGCATACTCGGGCATGGTGAAGAACTAGAGATGCTTAGGCACCTGATCCTCCAGGATCCACGGAGAGAAGGGGTTGCGCATCCGGGAAGCTGGCGGCACCTCGGCTTGGGCCTTCCCCTTTTCGAGGCGCGACCTATACGTCCGACTGGATGCGGACATTTCTGCTAGCTCCGGCTCAGGCTTATCTTCCCGATCCCGACCGGGAGCGGCGGGGAAGGGGATCGAGCCTCCTTCGGGTGGGGCAACTCGTCTCCGTCCTCTAGAGGGGTCATGGGTCGATGACCCAGGAAATTGAGCTGCTGGGCTACCAGCTTGCGATAGTTGTTGGGAGGCTCTCTCGGCCTGAGCGGCCCGTACGAGCTCATACTCCTCGGGTGTAATAGTCATCACGACCCAATTGGGCACTTCCATTGTACACTTCCGATCAGGCTAAGTGTCCCTCCTTCTAGTACCAAATTTGATCCTGTCGCGAAGCGAGGTGGAAGTCCCAAGGGCTAGATGGTCTCACGAGTGCCACGAGCTCTGCCGACCTGGCTCTGACTTGGCTACGACCTACGATAAGATCACCGTTATCAAACCCGCCGGGGATTTTACCCGGTCAGGCCCTCCGACGGTAAAGTTAGTATCCGCAGGGTATACAGTTGAGCAAAGGAAATGCAGGAGAGTAAAGTAGAGTGCGATTGCGCATACCTGCGGAATGAGGAGGGGAGGGGCTTATATAGCCGGGGGAGCTGACAACCGTTGTCCGTATCGACGAGACAGGGGTGTGGTGCCTGTCAGCTCGTAGGAGAGCACCTAGGGGTACCGCGGCATGACACGGGGTGCTTGGATGGTACCATCGTACCGAGTCAGTGGGATAACCACGACGTGTGTCATAAATGGGTAAGACATGTATTACTCCGACGTCAGGGTCATACCCGGATGCACCGATGTAGGGCGGCATAGGGGAGAGCTGGTCCGGAGACCGAGTACCGACCGATGGGCCCAAGTGTTATGGACCGGGTCGGGTCATGTCCAAGGAGCGTGGGCCGCCACGCGTCCGACTGGGAGCTGAGAGACATGAGGTACGCCCTGAGTCGGGAGTTTGTTGAGCTATGTTTGTCTTGCCATGTTTCGGGTATGCTAGTTATCCGGTCGATGGAATGTCGAGGACTAAATTGCTCGAACCAGATATGGGTCGGGAAAACAAACTTGGGGGACCGAGTTAGGGGGTGCTCGGGCTCGACCTGCCCGATCCCGCCTGGGGTCGGTCAGTTAGTGCCTCGGGAGGGTTCTTGGTTCGGGAACTCCCCGGGTGAGGCCTTCGTCGGTCCTTCTGCTAGGTTTTCGTGGCGTCAGGTTGGTTGGTTGAATTGGCCTAGCTATTTGTAAGCAAGGTCGGGATCATCAGTACTCGTCTTGGACCTTCCTGGATCACACGTACAGAATCCCTTGGCACTTTTCTAGCACAGAACTTGAGAATAATGGATGATAATTCATTGTCTTGACGTCGAGCCTCCACCTTCTTCTATAGAGTTGAATTTGATTTTTTTTTCAGTTGACTGAAAATCTTATCCGATCGACTGAAAACTCGATCAAACTCTATCGGATGACTGAGCCTCGCGATCTCATCTCTATCAAGTTTTATCGGTCGATCAATCAGTCGACTGAACTAGACAAGTCACCCGAACGCGGACTCAAGCCCAACATGGGCAAGCCGGACTTATCTGGTTGATCAGACCAGTTCAAGTCAAGTTTGGTCCAGCCTTGGTCTAGTTCACTTCAGCCTTCTTTTGATTACCTCTGGTTGTATTTTAGGTTCTTTAATCTTACTTTGTGCAAGATAAACATACAAACAAATATGCAAACAAGACTAATCCTCTAGTCTATCTGTTGGTGTCTTTTTGCACGTACAAAAATTTTATTTTGAAAAACATATAACGGAAATATAATAATTTCCTAAATTATTATAACAGACATTATACATATCCACAAGAACATACATGTGCAGGCATGATCTAGAATAAAACTTCGTTTATAAGTTATACATATTGGATGACGGTTAATGGAAATTTCATCAATTAGCAAGTCTCACGAGACTTGTCTTTATTCGTATCCACTCAAAGATACCTTCAAGATGACTTTGCAAAGTCACAAGTTGTGTCTCCGTTTCGGTACTATTTAAAAAGAGGAGACGATGTAATCGGAGAGAAAAACCCATGACTTGATTTAGTGCCTGGCGACAATAGCAACCCAATGACACCAAAAGGAAGGAGTAGCAACCCTTCGGTTGCTGTTCGATGGCTTGAGTGGTTGTTGTTGACGGTGATGGTTGGTGGAAGAGGACCGAAGGAAATGGCGGTAGGGGGAGCTACTAACGACAGGTGTGCGGTGACGACAACTAAGGGTGGTGATACCCTTGGTTTCGGTGGCACAAGAGAGGGGAGAGGAATAAAACCTAAAAGAATTGTTGGTACAGGAAGTACCATATCGAACCTTGTTTTGATATTGGCAAAGGATTCAAAGTTAAGTTTATTTGTGATCTAATGATGTTACTCAAGTGTGCAGGAAAAGTCCTAGCGAAGGGTTGCTAGGCACCTGGCGAAGGACTGCCAGGAAATAAAGTCCTAGCGAAGGGCTGCTAGGCACCTGGCGAAGGACTGCCAGGAAACAAAGTCCTAGCGAAGGACTGCTAGGCACCTGGCGAAGGACTTCCAGGAAACAAAGCCCTAGTGAAGGACTGCTAGGCACCTGGCGAAGAACTGCCAGGAAACAAAGTCCTAGCGAAGGACTACTAGACACTTGGCGAAGGACTGCCAGGATACAAAGACCTAGCGAAGGACTGCTAGGCACCGAGCGAAGGACGGCTTGGTACCTAAGCCCTAGCGAAGGACTACTAGGCAAAAGTCCAACCGGAGGAGCCGGTTGACATCAGGTAAATTCTCTTGAGAGGAGTAGGTGAGGACGCGTTCCCCGTCGAGGGAACAGTAGGCGTCGGTTCGACCTAGGGCTCCATTTTGGAGACCCAAAGTCAGAACCAAGACAGCTACGACTGTAAGACTCACTAACATATTTGCTCTATCTTGTTTGGTACTAACCTTGGATGCAGGACCAAAGGAACGAGTGTCTGCAGCTCAGAAAGCCTCAAAGGAGTGAGGCAGCAGCTGAGTTGGGCGCCCGGAAGGACCCGGGCGCCCTAAGTACAAGCCAAACATGAGTTCAGCAAAAGTATGCTTCGGAAGCTCACTGGGGGGGGGGGGGGCGCCCCCATGCTCCCGGGCGTCCCCGTGCTCTCGGGCGCCCCGGATGCCTCGGGTGCCCCGGATGCCTCGGGCGCCCCGAGCTCAAGCCAACGAAGCGGATAGATTCAAGCCAGCGAGAAGCCCACGGATCGAGTCAACCCGGGCGCCCACAGCGTCCCGGGCGCCCCCACAGTCAACTCTCAGCCCTATTCGAGTGGGATAAGGGCTGACCGAGTGTTGCTCGGATCGGCTAACACGTGGGGGGGGGGGGGCACCCCCAACGGTCAGGGCGCCCCAGGAGGCTATAAATAGCATCTCGACCCCAAGGCTTCAAAGAACAAGTTTTCCAACGCACATACGCTCTTCAACTCACGCGCTCTGCTCCAGAAATCCTTCATCTCGAGATTCTAGCGCCGACGACGACCCTACGCACCGAAGAACGATCTACACCGGACGTCGGTAACGAAGAGTCAATTTTAATTGTATTCTTACTGCACTTACTACTGAACAACTGCTTGTAAGATTTTGCGCACATATAGAATTGTCCCCAGTAAACGGTCAACGACCGTGGGCCTTGGAGTAGGAGCCGACCTCGACTCCGAATCAAGTAAAATCTTGGTGTTTGCGTATTGTTTAATTTTAATTTTGTCAGTTGCGTATTCTCTTTTTCAATCCGAAACGACTAATGATATTCACCCCCCTCTATCGTTTTCTCTCGATCCAACAAGAATCTCTATCTTTTTCTCCTCATGAAGGGGTTTTATACACCTCCTTCAGAGTTTGATATGCAAAATCAAACCCGTACCTAATAAGTCAACCCAATCCATTATCATTATGTTTGGCTCAAAGCTAAACCAACTTGGTTTAAAACTAAATCACTTTTGGTTCATAATTAAACCAAAATGGATACAACTTGCCTATAAGAGGCATGACCCACTAATGCTTCCGGCCTGACAAATACTTTCCATATTTACCTTTCGTCTGGTCCTACTAGTCTTAATATCTCTCAATCCGAAATCTTATTCTCAAACTTATTTTATGTCTTTCGGATATATTGGTTGTACGTGTGACCCAATAAATTCCCGATTATATTGGTCATTTATAATTGACCATCAATTATGAACAGATTATGAGTGTCACCTAGTAGTACATCATAACTCTCAATAGACTGGAAAATCCCAATTGATCGCAGAACAAATTCTGAACCATTCAACAGTTACAATTATCAGTGCACTTGTTCCTTTCACTCATCTTATACCCACTTGGTTTAGGACATGATCTATGTGTCAGTCCTCACTAGGTTGACTACGTTACACCTAACTCAAGTAGTAGTTCGTTGTCCTATGGATTCAAATTACTCAAACACACATCCAAGAAGACCATCCTCTTAAAATATTTTGCTTTGGCCAAAGGCTTACGAGTAATAATCCTGATAAGAGACCATAGAGTATACACTTCTTATAAAAGGATTGATGACCCCTTTGTGGGTTATTCAAACACTTTCGGATATATTGACTTATACCCAATCATCCCATAACTACATCCCTTAGGGAATGTATAACAAAGATGTCAAAGCATTAGCCTGACCAAGATGACTTGAATATCTCAAATCTAAGGAAATTTATACTTGAGATGAAATGAGATCCTTATTGACATGCATAGAACCACATGAAGTCTCATAGCAGATCACATCCAATGAACTAATTACGTTTAACTATCATTCATATGTTAACTTGCAACATTCCAATGATTTCGGTCAGGACCGTCTGCTTGGATGAACCAAGAAGCATAACATATATTAGTCTTACAAAATTGATGATGTCCAGCCTCATCAATTCATCAACTTGGAAATATTTCAATATGTATATAATTACACATGATGAAATATTCACTAATTGTGATCCAATCATAATTTTTCTCATGCTATAAATTATATTGTGGATTTTATTAATTGAGTTTAAGATCAACTTACATACATAGAGAATGTATGTCCAAATAGTGAATTTTATTTATCAAATGAATGATTGAACTTCTAAAGTGATTGCCTTAGGACATCTTTTAACATAACACTACCTGACCTATTAGGTATATTTGGTTTGTACTTAGAGTTTATTTCTCTAAGACTTCTCACCATTTAAGATTCACTCTCGTAGGATTTTTTTTTGTTTGGAGTTCACTTCTCTAAGATTTCTTAGCACATAAGGTTCACTCCCTTAGAATTTTTTCTTTGCTAAGCATCCGATCACTTTGTCTTGCTTGGACTTGCCACTTGCCAGATATCTTATGATCCTTGACTTGTTCGGATTTTTCCTTTGCTAGACATCCGATTAACTTTGACTTGCTGGTACTTTTACCCTTGTCAAGCATCTGGTCACCCTTGACTTGTTTAGACTTTCTCTTTGTTAATCATCCGGTCACTTTTGACTTGACTCGACTTTTTCTTGACTGCCAAGCATATGGTCAATCAAGTTGACTTCTCACTTAACCCAGTGTCAATCATGACCAGACAAATGTATATTGTCAAACATTGAAATCATGATGTTTGATCGCACCAACAATTTTCTCTTTTTTTAATATTTGTCAATTTGTTTAACTTAGGCTAAGTGCTTAACCTAACTTTTTAGGTCTTATGCCAAAGTCGAAGAGTTAGGGTTTCTAACTTAAACCCTTCTTCACCCCTTTTAATATATATTTAAAAAAAGACTATCTCTTTGTTATTTCTAAGGTTCTTCTTAGATTTTACATCAATAGTCAAATAAATTTTCCTCGGTAAAAAATTACCTTCCATACCTTCTTTGAAGACTAGTTATTTTTCTAAATTTTCTTTAAAAATAGTCATTTAACTTTTCAATGTCTTTAAAAAACCTTTCAAAATATTTTTTAAAAAAAATCAATTTCTAAGGTTTTTTCAAAATCTTTCATTTTCAAAATTTTGCAAAATATAATTTTGAAAATTTTTTGCAAAGTATTTTTCATGAAAAATATTTTAAAGTAACAATTTTCACTGTAATTTTCAAAATAAATTTTGAAATATATTTTCTGCAACATATTTGAAAATATATTCTAGAAATTGTTGTAAAAAATTTAAAGTAGGTTTCCAAAAAAAATAACGTGTCAAATTTGATTTTGAAAATCCTTTTTAAAAGTAGGTCTTTTAATAAGGCATCTCTCTTAACTTGACACCCCCTTAAGACATCCTTGTTAGTCATAAGTGCCTATGTATCTTAAGAGTTTAGGAAATTATAGATTGACTTAAGGATGCTATAAACTTAGTTGTTGGTTAACAGTCATCAATTTTCAAAGTATATAAATTTTCAAAAATTAATTATAATTACACCTAAAACAATCATGAAATTCATTAAACATCATTATGTTAATGACTATTTTGAAATTAATTTTAGAAAAATAATCTTATAAAATTTTTGAAAACCTTTTCAAATTTTCCAATTGATTAACTTAACATCTCACCTGTTTTATGCGTTAAATACACAGTCATTCATATGTTCATGTGAGATGGTTCTTTCAATTTTAATTAATTAGATTAACAATGTTTTTGGGAAGGGTGGTTGACCTTGATTAGATTCAAGTTTAACTTTGGATCAGTTAAGTGAGCATTTCTTAAATCGACTTCCAAGTTATGGGGATGCACAGAGGTCTTCCTAATTAGATAAACGATGACTTTCTTAGACAAAGCCAACTAAAAAAATTACACACTTAACCAACTTAGTACAAAATCCTAGTCTAAATAGTTTAGGATGTAGTGAGTTTACTTTAGCTAGTTCTACATAGCTGAGTGCAACAAGTAGGATAAGCCTTATCCAACCTTGATATGCACTTAGTCTAAGTATACCTAGTGCACTATCAACTCACCATGTTTTGATTGTTAATTTTTCTTATATAGCCATTCTAGTCTTATCAAGCCAACTAAATTAATCATGAAATTAAATAAACAAACAAGTATGAAAAATTACTAAAATAATGACACAAGTGTTTTATTTGCTCCCTTAGATCACACCTTAGATAATGTTTATCTAAGTAGTGGACTTTATCTTTGGGATCTAATATTTATTAAGTCCTATTTTGCTAACCAAACTTGATTTTGGGAGCCACGCTTGAACTTTTTAGCATGTCTATTAACTAAGGACATGTAACATTTATGTCTAGAGTTAGCTTTGAATCTAAGTCCGGATTTGTTGTATATGATTAAGTTTCTCAACTTGACATTTCAAGGGGAATTTTATGTAAGTGCCCCGGGGATGATTTTTGATATAGTCAATCGAGTCAAGTTAGGTCCTGCTGGTTTTGATCCATGTATCTAAGTGTGCAGGAGCTTAGGAGCGCAATAAGTCGAGCGAAAAGCACAGCAGATGAAAAGGATGATGCGGGAAGGGAGCCGACGGGTTCAGTGCATCCGAGGGATGTGAAGGTTGCAGAAGAGTACACCGGTGGAGCAAGAAAGATGCACACGATGTCTGAAGGATGAGAAGCCGAGGACGAAGTCTATTCGAAGAGAAGGCTGGAGATGAGTTCGGGCAAGCGCAACTCTGAAAGGCCGAAAATCACCCAGAAGCCTACTAGATGACTGGTCAACCAAAGGTTGATTAGATCTAGCCCAACTCAGGCGCCCTAGTCAACTTGGGCGCCCACATACACAGGCGCCCATATTGACTTAGGTGCCCGAGTCAAAATGTTATCAACAACTAGCCGTCTTGCGGCTGTTGCGACGTGGATAAGCACTAACCCAGTATCAGGCGCCTGTGTGCACTCGGGCGCTCGAGAAGTGCCATATTAACATTTCAATAAGTTTTTCTAGGGGCTATAAATATACCCCTTAACTCAGAAGAAGTCTAGAATTCGAGTTGTAACGACTTTTGTGTTAGCTTTCTTTAGTTTTATGTGAGTCTAAAGTGTGTAAGATGGGCTTCTCCGCCCACAAAGAGTTATTCTGGAGTTGTGCATTCAATTTTCCTTGGATTAGTAACCACCCAGGTTGCAAATCAAGTACATCTTCGTGTGCATCTTTTCCTTTTAAGTTATTAATTTAATTTATGATTTTTTGTTTTGTAACTAATCTCTATCTTTGTTAAGAATGATAAAGATCCATTTTTTTTTGCAGAGCTATTCAACCCTCTCTAGCTGGCCGATCTATCCCAACAATTGGTATCAGAGCAAGGACGCTTTAGAAGGACTAACCGCCAACTAAAAAACATACAAATGACCAGATCAAGTATCTACCCACCAAAATTCGAGGGGGAGTTCGCAATGTGGAAGCGCAAAATGGAGATATTTTTCAAAACGGATTTTGAATTATTACTAATTATGAAAAATAGTTTTGCAGTGCCTAAATATAATAACTACGAGTAAAGGAAGAACACATATGGATGAAGAAAGAACAAAATGACTTTGTGACTATCGAAAAAGTAGAATTTCATCTGCTGACCGTACTGCCATTGCAAGAAGCCAACTGGGTTGGCGTTTATGAATCTACAAAAGAGCTTTTGAAGAAGTTCCTGGAGTTGCATGAAAGGACTTTTGAAGCAAAATTAGCTCGTCGAGATCTATTGAGAAGCTAGCTAACAAACCTCCAGATGGAAGAAGGAGAGACGTAGCTCAACTACATGCATGGATCAGGAGCTGATCATCGGACATTATCTCGGAGAATCGGTAACAAATCGAGATTCACAAAGGTGTGCTTTAAATGCATTTCCAAGAACACTGGAGTGGACATCCATAATAGACTCGTATTACATCTCCAAAGATCTCGAGGTAAGTACATTGGGATAATTATTTTCTACTATAGAATTTCACAAGTCTTGGTGTGCAGAAAAGAATAAAAAGATGGATAACATCACCCTAAGCACCAAGAAGATCAAACACGAGGAGGAATCTTCAGCTGATAAAAAATGACGTATATGGTAAGGAAGCTGAATAAGTATTTCAAATCTAAATAGTTTAATAAAGTGCAGGATAAAAAACATTCTCCGAGACAAAGGAAAGTTTGCTGCTACAACTATGATCAAGAAGGGCACATCAAGAAGAACTGCTCAAGACTAAAAGCGAAAAAGGTAAACAAGTCTAAACACAAGAAGTTGAAGGCCACATGGGATGAATCTTCATTAGAAGAGTCTGAACTCGAGGAGCATGCCGGACCAGCGCTAATGGCCAGCCATCAAGAAGAGAACAACAATGAAGAGGGAGCCGCGTCAGAAGAAAGCAACAACGAAGGGGGAGCATTCGACTTCGAACACGATATGGTAAGTGAGGTATGTCTTCTACCTCCTGGTCAATTATATTGTGGAATTAAAAAGATGATTAGATCATTGTGTAAATTAAAAACAAAAAATATAAATCTAAAAGGGAAATTAACTTTTGCATGCCCATTAGAGATATATGATAAACTAAAACTAGAAAATAAAAAGTTAAAGACTCAAATAGAGAAGCTGATGACTATACCTGTACAAATTGAAATTGTTTTTGAAATTCATAAACTAAATATTTTGAAAGACTTAATTGATATATTAGAAATTATAGTGGATAAATTATAAAATTTCCAAAAAGTATTGTATTCCGCTCAAATTTTTTATTAACTCTGTAGATAGAAATTTATATTAGATATTTAAATCTATACTGAACAATTAGATTTTTTTAATAATTACGGTTTGTGAATTTTTGTTTGTTTATTATTTTTAAAAATTATTTTTGATTATTTAATTTTTGAAGAAAATTCATTTTTAAATTTTTCAGTGATAGACTTCATTCATATCTATCTTCAAAACTTTGTTCGAAATTTTTTGGACCGTTAGTTAAATGTTTATGAATTTTTGATCGAAAATTGATTTTGAAATTTTGAAAAATACATAGAAAATTATTTTTGAAAAATCTAATTTTTTAGGATCTATAGACTACATCTTAAATGTTGAGAAATTTTTTAAAGTTTTTTTAATTTGAAATTAAATTTTAAAAATTTATTTTCAAAAATATCAATGTTTGATAGTGAAAAATATTTTTTTATACATAAAATGATTATTTTTTATAAAAATGTTTACAAAGTCAAGCTTGACATTTTTACACTGTGTATAAAATTTTGAGAATTTTTTGATCGGTAGATCAATTTTTATAAATAATTTCTCAAAAATTATTATTTTATTTTAAAAATACTTTGACATCAATTTTTGAAAAACCAAATGTTTTGTAGACTATCCATTAAATTTTTAGTTTTATGAAAAATTATCAAGTTTTTTTCGAAGTTAAATGTTTTTTTTCTCATTACTTTTCGAAAATTCATGCATTGTGAAAGATATTGCAGAATTGCTTCTTTCAAGTTTTTTTTTCGATTTTCTCTTATCATTTTTTTTGATGTGATAAAAGGAAAAAAATATGATTTAGTTAAAGGGAGATTTTTATTGTAAAATTTTCATATTTTAAACTGCAACATTCAATACTTATTTTTTATATTTATGTTTAACCCTAACTTAACTCAAGTTGATGCACATCGAAAAAGGGGATGATCTTGTCGGTGAGCGAGCTAGACTTCCACCTGATAACCTAGACCACCTTGTTGACTGAGGAAGATCGCGGACAGCTTGTGTGTGGCCGAGTCGGGTACTTTGAATGACGACTAGCTCCGATTTGCAGATAGAGACCGTTAGTAACCTGCCGGGAAAGTCCCCGACAAAGGCCTTCTGACGGTCAAGTCAAAATCTCGGTGAAGAAAAGCAGGAGTGAATGAAGATATTATAGATATAGTAGATTTCATACCAGTGCGTGGGAGAGGAAGGGCTTTATATATAGCCGGGGAAAGCCGACTAGCTCTGCCACATGCCTTGTCATATGGGAGGATAAGGCTAGGGATTGGCAGTGGTCGGCCGACCGGCGTCGTGATCTTCAGGATTCCTTGCTGGCTCTGTGGTACGATTTCGTCCTATTCACTGCACTTGTTAGCGACCGTACTAAGTCGGCGAGATCCATGCAATTCTTGACACGAACGGTGTTAGGGATATCCTTGGTCGACGGACGCCGGTGCGGTCCCCACTGTCACATGCATGGTGTCAGGGAATCATACGACCACTCACGTGCGAAGGTTCCATGTGTACGATCGGATGGCTTAGCTGGCCACTAGTGCCTTTCGTTCAACCAAGCTGAGCTGAGCTCAGTCTATCGCCGGTCAGCCTTCCATGGAATCTTTTCTTTTGGGAAACACTGTAGGAGGTTCTTCCAGGTCGGGAACCTCGGTAGGGGGGTTTTCTTTAGTCGGGAAACTTGGTAGGGGGCTTCCTTATGTCGAGAAACTCTAGATGGAGTTTCCCTTGGTCAGGAAATTCTGGACGAGGTTTTCCTTGCTTGGAAAACTTGGTAGGGCGGGGGGTTCCTTCAGTCGGGAAACTCGGCAGGGCATTCCCGTGATTGGGGAACATTGCTATAAGCTCGGACATCTTATTGCCGACCCCGAGCGCTCCGGACCTGACCCCATATATCAATAGTGAGCCACCCCCGACTGGGATTATTCGTAGTTGTTCGCGAGGCCCCCCCCTCCCTCACTTGTTTAACTGAGTCATCCTATGGTCGAGGTTGGCCTCGGTGGGCCGACCTGACTGAGAGCCTCAAAGTTCGAGCCTAGAACCTTTTAGGTCGAGCCCCAGCCAATCGAGCCGATATAGCCCCGACTTTGGGCGGACTTGTCATCCCCTTCTGCCGTGACTATCAAACCGCCACCCTGCCTTCTATGACCGGATCATAAGTCTTCCCCTGCCGAGTCTAGTCGAAGGAGGCAACGAGTCTGACTAACTGGACTACCCGGTTGGTGGTTTTTGTCGAGGCATGGGGCTTGCCTACCCAATTGTAACCGATTGACCTGCGAAACGACCTTGTTAGTGTCTGCCAGTGGTATGGGTGACACTATTCCTCCTATACCTGCATGCACCACGTGTTGTTCCCTGATCGGCTAAGTACCAATTCACATCCTTGCCTTAATTATGGTGTGCCATGCGTTGCTTACCTAGTGGGTGCTCTAGGATATGAGACGTTGTATATTAGAACCCACGCTCGACCGCAGCGTGGTTTCCCGAGGTGCATCATAGCGGAAAACGGATGACCTAAATTCGCTCCTACCTTTTCCATAGATCACCATCGGATGACTCTTGCGCGCTGGTCTCTCCTTTAAATACCCCTTTAGTACTCCCCCGAGACCTCATTTGCTACCCTGCCTTCTCTCTCTTCTTGTGCTCTCCTAGGGTTCTGGCTACTTCAGCTTCGACAAATGGTTGTTTTTGGCAATCCTCATCTTCTCCGACTACTCCCTACCTCCTTCTTGGTTATTTAAGCCGCTTGGCTTTCTCGACTAATCCTTTTTCCTTTTTTACATTGTAGTTTTCCTCGGACACCTCCATGGCTTCATCCAACTCGACCCTTGGCCCGTGGTATACTGCTGCCACCTCCGAACTGCGGCATTGAGACTTTAACAGTATCCGATCTGATTATCTGATCCAGTCTGACCACCGCCTCGTACTCCCGATAGCTACCGACCAAGCTAGCCGACCCCCTCCAAGCTATATCACCCTTTCTAAGGATCACCTCCAAGCGGGTCTTTGATTTTCCGTACACCCTTTATTTCAGAGGTCCGTCGATATTTCCAGCTCCCTTTATCTGAATTAGCTCTGAACGTCATACACCTTCTATGTGGGTCAGTGGTTATCTTTATCCTGTACAAAATTCCCCTCCGATTGGAGGTTTTTCACTACTTTTACTACCCAAAAAAAGGAGCCCGGGAACTTCTTTTTCCAAGCCCGAGCCAAATCATCTTTTCTAGCCAAACTCCCGACCTCCAACAAAGGTTGGAAAGACCACTTTTTCTTTGTGAACATGACTCCCACTCCCAATTGTCCTACCGCCTGGGTCGAGGACCTTCCTCCGCATGCCATTCTCCCTAAGGACTACCGATCTTCTCCTGTTTACCGGCTTGCCTTTTCCAAGATCGATGGTCGATATTTTCATGGGTTACACATACTCAAGGAGGTGATTCTTTATATGTTTGGCCTGAGCCAAGTGTTGGGGCAATTGACCCACGTATGATCAAGTGGATCATTATTTTGATGTGTGTGTGTCAATATGATTAAGTTAAGTTGTCATGTTGGTTTAATATGTGTGGTTGAGTCATGCAGGACTTGGTGAATCACACATGAAGTACGCATCCGAGGGACGAAAGCCGAAGGAAGAGGACTCCAGGGGAAAGCTGGAGAAGTAGACTTCAAGGGCATACGCGAAGGGTGGCATGGAGGCAAGTCGCGGGCTTGTGTGCGCATCCGAGGGATGAAAGCCTAGGAAGAGAACTTCAAGGGGCAAGCCAGGGAGTGAACTTCAAGGCATACGCGAAGGGTGGTCTTCAAAGGAAGTGTGAGTGAAAATGTAAACTGGGTAGTCGACTGCGGTTGGGGTAGTCGATTGCCACACCTCACAGAAAGATCAGTCAACTGGTCCGAGACCAGTCGACTGATCAATTTGAAAAACTAGCCGTTGGGCTAGCCGTTCACTAGCGACTGGCTGGAGACCAGTCAACTGCACTTGGGGCAGTCGACTGTCGTCGGGTTGGACTGTTTAAGAAACAGTCCTCTACTCTATTTAAAGGGAGACTTTTGAGCAGAATAGGATTGCGGTTCTAGAGTGTAGAATCCTACTGTTAGTGCTCAAAGTCTCATTCTCTTCCTCTCACTTTCATTTCTACTTTGTAAAGAGGAAGAGGGCAATCTTGTGAAGGCTTCTCCACCTTGAAGGAGATGTTTATAGTGGAGCTCGTGCATGTGATGTGGATCCTTGGACTAGTCACCTCTTAGAGGTGGATACCAAGTAAATCAGGGGGTTAACATTGTTTTTATTGTCTTATTAATTTTGTTCTTGTGTTTAGCTAACATTTTTGTAGACAAAATCGAAAGAAAGCTATTCACCCCCTCTAGCTTAACGCAAAGATCCTAACACCAAGTGCCTATTTATCGGCCCACATCACTTGGTAAGTCTTCCTATTCTCGTGTCGGGCCCTTTTAGCTAACTAAGCTTTCTTTTATTTTACAACCACCATGATGTTCGCGGTTGCTCTAGGGGACAACTTCAGTCTGGACGTTGCTGAGCTAGAGGCTCGGGCTGCTACGGAGCTTTAGAAATGGGTCGTTGACCCAATCAACACGGCACCCATCCTTGAGCCTCCCGAGAGAGAGGCCCCTATTGAAGATACGGCTACAGTCACCCGGGAGAGCTCGGTCGACGAACCTTCAATTTCAGTGGTGGAAGAAGAGGAGGCCTCCTAGCCGCTTGTTACTAAGAGACGCAGTCAGGACGACACCCTAGCCCCGCCCTCCTTCAGCCACTCTGCCGGTCTTGCTACAACCACTTCTGCCTCTTGCAGGAAGAAGAACCTTGACTCACTCCCCTTGATGCCCAGGATGGTTCCAGTCGAGCTATGGCTGGGTTGGGTGCTTCGCTTGCTAAGCCATCACTTAGCGCTCCTGACTTCCCCTGCTCCCTAGCTCGTTGGTCTCTTCGAAGGATGAGCCCTCTACTCCGCTGACCCTTCATGTGCTCATACCTTCCGTTGTCGATCCTCACCTCGGTCTTCCCTTTGGCGATCTCTCCAACTGGAAACAAGAGCTAATATTGTACGAGCCCATGGCTGACTGCTTCCTTCAGAGGGTCAAGGGATCCCACTATCAGGACCATAACAGTAAGGCTAACACCTTTTTCCTGGAGGTGAGTCAGGTATATCTTGTGTCCCAATTTATGCTCAACTTCTTAATCCTTCATTGTACTAATCCTTTCGGGTTTAGTTTGTTGGGGCAATTGGCCCTGAGATGATCTGGAGGATCATGATATTTTGATGTGTGGCCAATATGGTTAAGTTAGAATTTGTGTTGTTCTCATATGTGTACATGTGTGTGCAGGTGTACAGGTACACATGGTCTTGGTTGATGTCTTCAGGTGAAGGATGACATGGAGGTAAGCTGGAGGCTTACGTGCGCATCCAAGGGATCGTTGGATAGCAGGGATGATGAGCCGAGGGATGCGGACTTCGAGGCGTACGTGAAGGGTGGCATGGAGGCAAGCTGGAGGCTTGCATGCGCATCCTAGGGACGAGGGCCAAAGATGAAGAGGGCGTGAAGGCAACAGTCAAGGCTGCTGGTGAAGAGTCAACTGAGTTGTGAGGGTCTGAGTATGTGTGTTTGTACTCAGGGGTCTAAGCCGGGAGGGATTGAGTGCGGAGGGACTTGTACTCGGAAGTGAAACCTTAGGCTTATGGGTGTCCCAGTCGACTGGTCTATTGGCAGTCGACTGGTATAGGCTGGAACAGGCTGGCAGATTCGAACGTTGTGTTATAACGGTCGAATATGAGTGGGACTAGGTGACTGCCATTTTGGCAGGCGACTGGTAGCGGTTGTTTCAGATTCGAGCCCTATTAAAGGGGGCTCGTTTCCTACTATATTTCTTGACGAAACACACTTGGGTAAAGTGAGTTAGTAGTCTATTGTGATCAGAGAGCTTCCAAGTGTTTGTGGCGAGGTTTCTCCACCCACAAGGAGCGACAGATCTAGCCGGAGGTTATTCGGGGGTTGATCCACCGACGGATTCTTGGATTAGTCACCCGACCGGGGTGGATACCAAGTAAATTAGGTTGTTAGCATTGGTTTATTTCTTATTTACTTTGCATATTATTGTTTTCGCTGCGCTAACAAATTTGTAGAGATCCAATCCGAAAAATAGTATTCACCCTCCCTCTAGCACGCCTAGACGATTCATCAGTTGGTATCAGAGCAAAGGACCGCTCTTGATCGGACTAACCGCCGAGGGAGCACACGCTAGAGGAAGAAGAACGATGGAAGACAAACTTGGGGAAGATATAAACTCACCACCACCATACGAGCATGAATATTTTGAGTATTGGAGAGCTAGGATGAAGATGTGGCTCGACATGGATTGAGAGTGCGTAATGGTGATAGAAGAGCCATTTGAGACCCTTAAGGACAAGCATGGAAAGAAGCTCCGACCTAGGTATTGGACCAAGGAGCAACAAGAACGAGCAAGGGCCAATGAGAAGGTAATCAATATTTTGGTTAATATTTTGCCTACTAATATTTTGGGTAATGTAAGGAATTATAAAAATGCATATGAGTTATGGAATAAATTGGAAAAGTGTCGTAAGAACCCTACACAAACTCAAGGAGTAGAGGAGCCCGAAGAAATAAGCTCAAGTGTTCAAGAAAACCAAAGAGAAGGAGAATTATCAAGTGATGAGGAGGAATCAAGTGAAAATGAGTCCTTTTTGTCAGAAGAAAAAGAAGAAGTATCAATATCAAGAATTGAGGGGGAGGTGAGACCCTCATCCCCACTAGAGCAAGAGAAGACTTTTACCTCCACCAAAGCTAAATCAAAAGACCATATTATATGCTTTGGTTGCAATAAAAAGGGGCATTACAAGGACAAGTACCCACTAGGTAAAAAGGGGGTAACTTCTAAGCCCAAATCCATTCCATTTAAATCTAATATGGGTTTTAGGAATGAGGAAGCTCAAAACAAAAGAAAGAGAATTCGATGTTTCACATGCGGGGAGCTTGGGCATTATCATACAAAATATCCAAGAAGTAGAGAGCTTAAGAAGATGGAGCACCTTAGGAAATGGGAAAAAATAGAAAGGAAAAGGAGTACTCATCAAGGGGGAGCCCCAAGGGTAAGGGAGGTTACCTCTAACTCTACTTATGCTTCAAATTTTTCCATGAATGCTCAAAATGTTCGTTTGAATGATAGAATTGATAACAATTGTGTGCCCATGCGTGTTTTTGGTTTTAAATATCATGATAGGAATAGAAACAATTTTGTATGCCAAAACACCAAAAATTCTATGATGCATGATAAATCTAGGATATCTAGGAATAAGGACCAAGGCATAAACTCTAAGAAAGGGAAAAATATGTTTAGAAAAGTAGGTAGACCTAGAAATGATCAAATTAGATCTAGTGATCCTAAGGTTAGGAAGTTAGAAAAGGAAAATCAAGTGTTGAGAGCAAAACTTGATCAGTTAGAAAGAAACCTAGGAAGAGTCACTCAAGGGTCCAAGAGATTGAATATGATATCAAAGGACCAAAATCATAGGAACGGTAGGTCGGGTTTAGGATACTACCCTAGGAGGGCTAATATTGATAAACTGGTATATTCAAGGATGCCCTATAGCTATGGTAGAGAAAAAGTCAAAAATGGTAAAGAAAAGCCATTTAAAGGAAACGAAAAGAAATTGACAAAGGAAAGAGTCTATAGGGTTAAGAGAGTGATAGTGGAAGGTCAAGAAGTACCGGAGGAGCACCGGTGTGGCCTTGCCTCTGTAAAAGAATTACCTAGGAAGGAAATTAGGGCTAGGAGCTCAAGGGAGAGCTCTGGAAGCCAAAGTGGGCTCCATGGTCAATGGATTTCAGGTGGTTTCCTTATAGGAGATTCAAAAGGACTGTAGGGTGTGCCAAAAGGTTTAAAAGGCTAAGATAAGTCTTAACCCTAGAAAATTGGCACACTAAAGGGAGGATTATAGAGAAAAAGGTGAAATTAGAATGTTAATTGGGACAAGTCGGTTTTAAAGTCTAAATACCATATAACTTGATGCTATGATTGGATTATGGATGAGAATGTGTAGAAGCATCAAGGTGAAGTCCAAATTAGAACTTTTGGGAAAGGTTTCATGATACATTTTAGAGAAACTCAAAGTTTATACAAATCTTAGGATTCAGGATAATTTTAATTGAAATTATATTTTTCCCAAATAGACTTAGGATCCACAAATCCATCCATGAAATTTCATAATTTTTGAGAATTTATGGAATTAGTTAAACATTTCTGAAGTTCGGATTGGTAATCTGAAAATCAGAAACCAGTCGACTGCCAGGAGGGTAGTCGACTGCGAAAACTCACAGAATGTAATTACACTCTGGCCCAGTCGACTGCCCCAAGGGCAGTTGACTGGTACGCGGGGTTTATAAAAGAAAAGGGCGCGCCGGGGGGAAGCCAAACTCTAGGGTTTTTGCGATTTCCCGGCGATCTTCACATCTCCTAAACTCCTCCTTCGATCTTAGGCCCCTCCAAGCCCTAAAAATCCTTCCTAGGTCATCCTCCATCCTCGATCTACTTCTAGGGTTTGTTGAAACCCCTCTTCTTCAAGCCATACTCTCAAAATCAAGTAATCATGAGGAGAATGAAATGGTATTGCATTTTAAGGTTTATTTTTCTCGGTTAAACCATATTTTGGCACTAACATGGTATTTTCACAAGATTCTTTGATGTTTTCCTTTTTGGGGGGATTGTCTTGACATGCATGGGAATGTATGGTGTTTAGAATGACCTCTAAGAAACCTAGGGGTGAGAGATCATCCCGACAAGGTTAGGGGGAGTCCAGGTTTAGGTCCCTGGAGTGTAAGAAGCATTTTGAAGAAAATGAATTCGTGGTAATGAATTACAGATCCCTAAACAAGACGTTCTTTCAAGAAAAGTCCCCTCAGTTAGCTGAAATGGTCACTCATTTTTAGCTAGATCAGCTGGTTTACTGCCAGCATGACTTAGACATTGACGTATGTTCAGAGTTTTATGCAAATTTGACCTGTATTGACTCTGATAGCAATTTGTATGAGTCTCGAGTTGTTGGTGTTCCTATCCCCTTCTCTGTCATGGGTTTAGCCGGGTTCCTACAGTGTAGGGCGTCCAACAATGCATCTGTTTACTTCCCTACTGTTGTTGTACCCTTAGAGTTTCCTGGAGTCACAATTGATCAGATTCACATGCATTATTTCAGAAGACATAGGAATGACTCAGAGCATCTTTTTGATGCTAAACCCATGAGACCATTTAGCCATGTCTTGTATAAGGTCGTCGTCGAGTGCATCTTGCCTATTGTCACCAAGGGGAGGTCTAAGGTCAGACTCCCACATTTGGTGATGATGTATGCTTTGGAGAGGAGGTTGGTCATTGATGTCTCCCTACAGGTCTTTAGTGCCATTTGTCATTCTTGCCATAGTGTCAATGGGAAGATATATATGCCTTTCTGCCACATCCTGACTGAGTTTCTTCATTTACGTTTTGGTATCCATGTGGGTAGAGGTCAGGTTAGACACCTGTCAAAGGACTATGATCAGATTGGCACACGCCAATTGTCCTTGGCAGGTATTAAGTGTAGACAGGGGACATTTGTTTGGAGGGAGCGCTCGGAGGCCGCTGACGCAGATGAGGAGCCCGCCGAGCTGGTCACACGTGCAGAGTTCACCTAGCTTCGATCAGATGCCCACGAGCTCCGTGAGGATGTTCACACCATCCAGGGGGTGTCCAGAGCCTCCAGCAGAGCCACACAATGACTCAGAGGGAGGTGCACGGGCTCACAGAGTTCTGCCAGAGATTCATGACTAGACAGGAGGACATGTATGAGATGATGCAGCGATGACAGTTAGCATATCAGGGTCCTCCTCCTCCTCCTCCAGGCGACGAGATGTAGTCAGGTTGACTTGGGGGTGTCCAGAGCCTCCAGCAGAGCCACACAATGACTCAGAGGGAGGTGCACGGGCTCACAGAGTTCTGCCAGAGATTCATGACTAGACAGGAGGACATGTATGAGATGATGCAGCGATGACAGTTAGCATATTAGGGTCCTCCTCCTCCTCCTCCAGGCGACGAGATGTAGTCAGGTTGACTTGGTGGTTTTAGTGTTGAGAGTGGTATCATTTGTTGATGTATTATACCTCTCAAACACTTTCCATTTTGATGATTGTATTTATTTGGATGACTTTCGGCCTGTTTGGCCCTAGGTACCCGTGTGATGTTTATTTGTTGACAACTCTTATGACTCCATGTATTATGCACTTTTCCTATGCTATCTTATTTAGATCTTGTCTTATTTTGATAATGTTTTTAAGTGCTAATCTGTTGCTAACACACTTTGAATTAAATTATGCTTCTTATATATGTGTTCATGATATGTTTGAAATTTTATATTGTTATGTCATCTAATGTGGGTTGATTAGAAATCAAATAATGGTGTTATATATAAAAGGGATGATCATTAGACTCAAGAGGGAAAGAAGGGGAGCTCTTGTCAAAATGAAAATATTTTTATGAAAAAGGGAAGTTTGGGCATCATTTTAAATGTCACAAGGAGTTGATAGAGAGTGACAAATTTAGGATACTATGATTGGAAGTCAATGTTGATACAAAATTGACATTAATTGAGAAGTTTTAGATTTGTATCAAAAGTCAAGCACGGTTGATGTTTTTCATGAACCAAATTTTTCTAGGGTGGGAAATACCTTAACAATCGTGCTTGTAAAGTTTCATATTTTTCTGGATTTTCTAGAATTTTTTATTCATTTTTGAATTTCGGCTAAAATTTTGAAAAATTGCGTATCAGTCGACTGCCTGGGGGCAGTCGACTGGTAGTGTGGGGAGGTTGTAAATTTGTGGTTTCTGAGGGATTTTCAGAAATATGGTTAGTTCTATTTGGCACCAGGGGTAGGGTTGCTTGGGGCAATCCTTTTGATGGTGTCAAAGGGGGAGAAATTTGAGTGTTAAGTTAGGTTTGGTTTAAAATTTAACTTTGGGATTAGCGATAAGAATTGAAATTTGGGAGAAAGCATAGGTTAAGGGGAAGGTTGCCTCTTGTGTGATATGCTTGAATTTCAATTGCTTTTGCTATTGTTATTACTATAAGTTTACCTAACTTAACATATTGCCATACATCAAAAATGGGGAGATTGTTGGGGCAATTGGCCCTGAGATGATCTGGAGGATCATGATATTTTGATGTGTGGGCAATATGGTTAAGTTAAGATTTGTGTTATTCTCATATGTGTACATGAGTGTGCAGGTGTACAGTTACACATGGACTTGGTTGATGTCTCAGGTGAAGGATGGCATGGAGGTAAGCTGGAGGCTTACGTGCGCATCCGAGGGACCGTTAGATACCAGGGATGATGAGCCGAGGGACGCGGACTTCGAGGGGTACGTGAAGGGTGGCATGGAGGCAAGCTGGAGGCTTGCATGCGCATCCGAGGGACGAGGGACAAAGATGAAGAGGGCGTGAAGGCAATAGTCAAGGCTGCTGGTGAAGAGTCAACTGAGTTGTGAGGGTCTGAGTATGTGTGTTTGTACTCAGGGGTCTATGCCGGGAGGGTTTGAGTGCGGAGGGACTTGTACTCGGGAGTGAAACCCTAGGCTTAAGGGTGTCCCAGTCGACTGGTATAGGCTAGAACAGGCTGGCAGATTCGAACGTTGTGTTATAACGGTCAAATATAAGTGGGACCAGGTGACTGCCATTTTGGCAGTCGACTGGTAGCAGCTGTTTCAGATTCGAGCCCTATTAAAGGGGGCTCGTTTCCTACTATATTTCTTGACGAAACTCGCTTGGGTAAAGTGAGTTAGTAGTCTATTGTGATCAGAGAGCTTCTAAGTATTTGTGGCGAGGTTTCTCCACCCACAAGGAGCGACAGATCTAGCCGGAGGTTATTCAGGGGTTGATCCACCGACGGATTCTTGGATTAGTCACCCGACCGGGGTGGATACCAAGTAAATCAAGTTGTTAGCATTGTTATATTTCTTATTTACTTTGCATATTATTGTTTCGCTGCGCTAACGAATTTGTAGATATCCAATTCGAAAAGTGCTATTCACCCCCCCTCTAGCACGCCTAGACGATCCATCAGTTGGTATCAGAGCAAAGGACCGCTCTTGATCGGACTAACCACCGAGGGAGCACACGCTAGAGGAAGAAGACTACTGCATCATCCGTACCATAGCACTGTTAGGATGTATAAGTCTTGCCTTTTCTGTATGAACTTCTACATTTTGAAAGAGTATCACAACATCACTGTTGCATGTTTATATTAGTATGTGCAAACTGTCTGATGCTTTGCATTGTAGATAACATAGTGTGTGATGACACACGGAAGATCATGTTATCAGTCCTTTGTAGAGTATAAGTAGAGGCTTACAACCGAGATGGAGTTGGACAAACCATCGGGATGGTTATAGTGTAATTAGGTGTGGTTTATCTTGACCATAGAATTATACTAGTACACTTTGTGTGCATTGAGCAGGACCAACATAGAGGTGATCCAATTTATACTGACTTTATAATTGGATTATTCCTCGGTTTATTATGGAGTACATGCTCTGAATCCCGATATAATAACGAGCGCATGTACTTAGTAGTTATTTCTTTGATTTACCAATGGGCAAGATTTATTCTGCTAAATCGATAGGCCCAGTAAGTTGGAAAATAATATTATTTACATGGTGTGCCGTTGATTATAGATGGAATCCGTGTCTTGGTGAGTCGGGATGATGATGCCCCCTTGATGAACTCATAAGGTTCATCATGTTAAATCTTGCAGGTGGACTTGGTCCAACATGATGATAAGGATGAGTGGTACTAGTCAAGGAGTTAGAGGTTGATTAATTAAAATTTCAGTAATTTAAATTAATCAATGGGCATTCGATATCTTAAACACGGAGAGAAATTGTACTCATAATAGGTGGAGCCCATATGTAAATATGGGGGTTGGTGAGGTAGTTTAATGAGGATCCTTTAGTGGAATGAATCTTCATTAATGGATCGAGTTTGGATCCAATAGTAGGCTAAGACCCAACTCCTCCTCATGGTCCCTATTGTAGTCCTATAAATACCTCATGTAGCCATGATACCAAGATCTAATGTGAAGAACCAAGCTTTGGAGTTTCTCTCCTCTCTCTCTTCTCTCTCTCTCTCTCTCTCCTAGAGTTAATGCCGACAAGCAAGAAAAGGAAGAGTGGCTAGGGTTGGAGGTGGAGGAAGAGATCTCTTCTCTTTTTTTATTCCTTCTCTTCTCTTCTCTCTTGGCCGACGAGAACAAGGAGACAAGGTGGTTGTGTGGTGCTAGCTGGTGAAGGAAGGAGAGGCTCGGCAGCTTCTCTAAGTTCTTTCCTAGGGCGTGCACAAACCTAAAGGAAGGAGAAGAGGGTTGTGGCCGGTGGCAACAAGGAAATATCCTCCTTTGTTGGCCAGCGGGAACATGGTGATAAGCTGATGGTGTGGCGCCGGCTGGTGAAGGAAGGAGAAGCTTGATACCTTCTCTAAGTTCTTTCCTAGGGTGTGCACAAACCTAGAGCAAGGAGAAGAGGCTTGTGGCCGGCGGCAACAAGGAGACCTCCCCCCTCTATCGACGACACTGGTCCCCACACTCATCATTCACTTCAAAATTCAAATTGCCCAGTTAATTGCCGAATCACCAGTTGGGAGTCCGAGTGCAGTATGACCCGGGTATCCCCCTCATGCTTAGCAGCTTGCAACCCGGCCAGGAGAGCTTCATACTCTGCTTGATTGTTGGTGACCCGATACTCCAATCGCACAGCTAGATGAAGATGATCTCCCTTCGGAGAAATTAGCAAGATTCTGATGCCACTTCCTGCCCGAGTGGCTGAGCCATCCACATAGACTTTCTATGTTTCCTCTTCCCCTTATGTATGAAGCTCGCTAAGGAAGTCAGCCAATGCCTAGGCCTTGATAGCTGTCCGAGGCAAATATTGGATATCATACTCACTCAGCTCGGTAGTCCATTTAATCATTTGAACTGAGGCTTCCGGGTTATCCAACACTTTCCCGAGTGTGCTATTAGTCAGCACTCGAATGAGATGAGCTAAGAAGTAAGGGCACAAGCGTCGAGCCATCAACACAAGGACATAGGCTAATTTCTCGAGTGTGTTATACCTACACTAGGCTTCCTTAAGTAAGTGCCCAAAGAAATAGATGGGATGTTGCCCAGCCTCCTTCTGTTTTACAAGTACAGCGCTCACAGCTCCCTCGATGGCTAACAGATATACTTATAACACCTCTCCCTCCTCAGGTTTGTCTAAGACCGGTAAGCTGACCAAGTAAGACTTCAATTCTTCAAAAGCTTGATCACATTCAGCGTCCCACTGAAACTTGGTAGCCTTGCATAGAATCTTGAAGAAGGGAAGACTCCGATCAGCCGACCGAGAGATGAAGTGAGAGAGGGTTGTGATTCTTCCAGTCAGGCGTTGTACTTCCTTCAGGTTCCTGGGTGGTGGCATATCCAGTAGAGCCTTTACCTTGCCAGGGTTAGCTTCTATTCCCCGCTCAGTCAGAATGTAGCCCAGGAACTTCCCGCTCTTGGCCCCGAACAAACATTTGGCTGGGTTGAGTTTGAGACCATACCTTTTGAGAGTGCAACAGGTCTCCTCCACATTGGCCACCAGGTCTGCTGCCTTGAGGGACTTGATGTGGATGTCATTTACATATACTTCATTGTTCCTCCCGAGTTGCTCCTTAAATACCTTGTTCATCAGCCTTTGGTAAGTAGCTCCTCCGTTCTTGAGTCCAAAGGGCATGACTGTATAGCAATAGGTGCCCTCGGCTGTGATGAAACTAACTTTCTCCAGATCGCTGGGAGACAACGACACTTGATGATATCTTTGGTAGGCATCCAACATGCAAATGAGCTCACTCCCCGTAGTGGAATCCACCATCTGATCGATCCGAGGGAGTGGGTAGCAATCTTTGGGGCATGCCTTATTGAGGTCTCTGAAGTCAATACAAACCCTCCATTTATTTTCTGGCTTAGAGACTAGCACCACATTTGATAGCCTGGCTAGGAACTGCACTTCCCGGATATGCCTGGCCTCCAAGAGCCTCTCTACTTCGGCATGAATGATCTTGTTCTGGTCGGGACTGAAATCCCTCTTCCTCTGCTTCATAGGCCTGGCATCAGGATAAACATGTAACTTGTGCTCCATGACTTCTGACCTGACTCCTTTCAAATCTTGCTGCGACCAGGCAAACACGTCCTGATTCTCGGCTAAGCATTTTATCAACTGTCGTTTGAGGTCAGGCTGTAGCCCGGGAGCTATCTTTACCTTCATCTCTTCTCAGTTTGGCAGGAGCTAGATCTCTTCTTTTTCTTCTCTTAACTCGGCCCAGGGAGAGGGTTGAACCATGTTGCAACTAGCTGGGGGAACTCGGAATGCCTTCCTTACCTCCGTTCGGACATCATCCATGTAACAGCGACGTGCCACTTTCTGGTCGGCCCTGACTTCCCCCACTTGTCACCAACTGGAAACTTCACCTTCAAATTGAAGGCGGATGCTACTGCTCTAAACTCATTGAGTGCGGGTCTACCCAGGATAACGTTGTAAGCAGAGGGTGCATCCACTATCAAAAAAGTTGACCATCGGGTCCTTCTCAAGGGCTCTTCCCCGAGTGAGATGGCTAGCTTGATCTGGCCTATCGGCTGGACTTCATTTCCCGTGAACCCAAAGAGGGGTGTAGCCACGGGCTGTAGCTTACTGGCTTCAATATGCAATTGCTCGAACGCCTTCTTGTAGAGAATGATTACTGAGCTCCCAGTATCCACAATGGTCCGATGGACCTGATAATTCGCAATGACTGCCGTGATGACCAACGCGTCATCATGCGGAACTTCTACACCTTGCAAGTCTTGAGGGCCAAAGCTGATCTGTGGTCCTTTGGCATGGGTCGAACTGCTACCCACTTGATGGATCTCCAAGCGCCTTACTTGGGACTTTCGAGCTCGGTTGGAGTCTCCATAGGTGGGGCCATCAGAAATAACATTAATGGATCCATGCACTGGATTCTGTTGATTGGCCTGCTCTTCATTTGCATCTCCCTGCATGGGGGACTGCTCTTCATTTGCATCTCCCTGCCTGGGGGAACCGGGGGTCAGGAATAGTTGTCGTGCCGCGGGGGCGGCCACCTGGGTATTAGGGTCTTGTCTATTTGGTTGCACCCTTCCTCGACCTCGCGCACCTCCTTGGTGTGCTCCTCTGGGAGATCCTCGGCTAAGGCAGGCTTGCCCTCGGCCAGCTTGCCAATAGTCTTGAGTATCGTGAGTGTGACTATTATGAAAGGAACAATAGGGCTATCATCTGCCGGGGAGACATCCTTGAGCCACCTGCTGAACCACACCACGCTCAACTCCAATTCTGTGTCTCATTACTCGGGGACTTCTGAGGGGTCCGCCAGGGGGTGTGGTCCTTTGATGATGAGGGGTCACTGGTGCGGGCCCGACCTCCCGTCGTCGAGCGGTTTGTGCTTCTTCCACATCAACATACTTAGTAGCCTTGCCCAGGAGTCTTTCAAAGTCCTTTGGAGGTTTCTGGATCAGTGACCTGAAGAACTCTCCTTCTTCTAGGCCTTGGGCAAAGGTGCTGATCAGCACCTCTGAAGTGGCGGCGGGCACATCCAATGCAACTTGATTGAATCTTTTGATGTAAGCCTGCAAGGATTCCTTGGGGCTCTACTTCAGGGAGAAGAGGTTTAGGCTGGTCTTGTGATGCCTCTTGCTCCTCGAGAAGTGTTGGAGGAAAAGTCTTTAGAAATCAGCAAATTCGCGCACAGACCCTTCCGGGAGTCTATCAAACCAGCACTGAGCAGGCCCTGCCAGGGTGGTCAGGAATGCTCGACACTTGATACCATCTGAGTATTGG
>JAGFNQ010003211.1:351927-418341 GCA_024364735.1 Boesenbergia rotunda | reverse complement strand
AAAACCCACTGATGGACCTCCCATATCTGGATTTCTGAAAATCCATTATCAGTAGTTAGGTTTAGGTTCTAGAAAGTATTTTAGGTGTCAGAAACATCAAATTATAATTTTTTCCAAACTATAGCTAGTTTCGTTCCATAGTGGGTTTTGAGCAAAACCCACTGATGGACCTCCCATATCTGGATTTCTGAAATCCATTATCAGTAGTTAGGGTTGAGGATCTAGAAAGTATTTTAGGTGTCGGAAACATCAAATTATAAATTTTTTCAAAAGCTATAGGGTAGTTTAGTTCCATCAGTGGGTTTTGAGCAAACCCACTGATGGACCTCCCATATCTGGATTTCTGAAAATCCATTATCAGTAGTTAACGGTTTAGGTTATAGAAAGTATTTTAGGTGTCAGAAACATCAAATTATAATTTTTTCCAAACCTATAGGTGTAGTTTAGTTCCATCAGTGGGTTTGAGCAAAACCCACTGATGGACCTCCCATATCTGGATTTTCTGAAAACCATTATCAGTAGTTAGGGTTGAGGTTGGAGAAAGTATTTTAGGTGTCAAATCAAATTATAATTTTGTCCAAAGCTATAGGGTAGTTTAGTTCCATCAGTGGGTTTTGCTCAAAACCCACTGATGGACCTCCCATATCTGGATTTCTGAAAAACCATTATCAGTAGTTAGGGTTGAGGTTGGAGAAAGTATTTTAGGTGTCCTAAACCTCAAATTATAATTTTTTCCAAAGCTATAGGTCTAGTTTATTTCCATCAGTGGGTTTTGCTGAAAACCCACAATGGACCTCCCATATCTGGATTTCTACAAAACCATTATCAGTATTACGGGTGAGGTTGGAGAGAGTATTTTAGGTTTGGATAAATATGTAATCCAACTTGGGGGATGAAGTCAAAATATTATATGGTTAAGGATGGTCCTCAAATAATATTTATTTCAGACCCACGGTGGGCCTGAAATGTTTTTATTTCAGGTCCACGTGGGCCTGAAATAAATGTATTTCAGGCCCACTATGGGCCTGAAATATCTTTATTTCAGGCCCACCTTGGGCCTGAAATAAGTTATTTCAGGCCCGACGTGGGCCTGAAATTATAATTTGAGGTTTGTAACACCTCAACTCCACTGAAGGACCCATTGATGAGGTTGGAGAAAGTATTTTAGGTGTCGACAACATCAAATTATAATTTTTTCCAAACCTATAGGTGTAATTTAGTTCCATCAGTGGGTTTTGAGCAAAACCCACTGATGGACATCCCATATCTGGATTAATGAAAAAAAATTATCAACAGTTGATCAGGGGAGAAAGTATTTAGGGTCGGAAACCTCAAATTATAATTTTCTCCAAAGTATAGGTGTAGTTTAGTTCCATCAGTGGTTTTGAGCAAAACCCACTGTGGACTCCCATATCTGGATTTCTGAAAATCCATTATAGTATTAGGGTTGAGTTCTAGAAAGTATTTTAGGTGTCGGAAACCTCAAATTATAATTTTTCCAAAGCTATAGGGTAGTTTAGTTCCATCAGTGGGTTTTGAGCAAAACCCACTGATGGACCTCCCATATCTGGATTCTGAAAATCCATTATCAGTAGTTGGGTTTAGGTTCTAGAAAGTATTTTAGGTGTCGAAACATCAAATTATAAATTTTTCCAAAGCTATAGGGTAGTTTAGTTCCATCAGTGGGTTTTGAGCAAAACCCACTGATGGACCTCCCATATCTGGATTTCTGAAATCCATTATCAGTAGTTAGGGTTTAGGTTCTAGAAAGTATTTTAGGTGTCGAAACATCAAATTATAATTTTTTCAAAGCTATAGGGTAGTTTAGTTCCATCAGTGGGTTTTGAGCAAAACCCACTGATGGACCTCCCATATCTGGATTTCTGAAAATCCATTATCAGTAGTTTGGGTTTAGGTTCTAGAAAGTATTTTAGGTGTGAGAAACATCAAATTATAATTTTTCCAAACCTATAGGTGTAGTTTAGTTCCATCAGTGGGTTTTGAGCAAAACCCACTGATGGACCTCCCATATCTGGATTTCTGAAAATCCATTATCAGTAGTTAGGGTTTAGGTTCTAGAAAGTATTTTAGGTGTCAGAAACATCAAATTATAATTTTTCCAAACCTATAGGTGTAGTTTAGTTCCATCAGTGGGTTTTGAGCAAAACCCACTGATGGACCTCCCATATCTGGATTTCTGAAAATCCATTATCAGTAGTTAGGGTTAGGTTCTAGAAAGTATTTAGGTGTCAGAAACATCAAATTATAATTTTTTCCAAACCTATAGGTGTAGCTTAGTTCATCAGTGGGTTTTGAGCAAAACCCACTGATGGACCTCCCATATCTGGATTTCTGAAAACCCACAAATGGACCTCCCATATCTGGATTTCTACAAAACCATTATCAGTATTTAGGGGTGAGGTTGGAGAGAGTATTTTAGGGTTTAGGGATAAAATATGTAATCCAACTTGGGGGATGAAGTCAAAATATTATATGGTTAAGGGTGGTCCTCAAATAATATTTATTTCAGGCCCACGTGGGCCTGAAATGTTTTTATTTCAGGTCCACGGTGGGCCTGAAATAAATGTATTTCAGGCCACTATGGGCCTGAAATATCTTTATTTCAGGCCCACCTTGGCCTGAAATAAAGTTATTTCAGGCCCGACGTGGGCCTGAAATTATAATTTGAGGTTTGTAACACCTCAACTCCACTGAAGGACCCATTGATGAGGTTGGAGAAAGTATTTTAGGTGTCGACAACATCAAATTATAATTTTTTCCAAACCTATAGGTGTAATTTAGTTCCATCAGTGGGTTTTGAGCAAAACCCACTGATGGACATCCCATATCTGGATTAATGAAAAAAAATTATCAACAGTTAGGGATCAGGTTGGAGAAAGTATTTTAGGTGTCGGAAACCTCAAATTATAATTTTCTCCAAAGTATAGGTGTAGTTTAGTTCCATCAGTGGGTTTTGAGCAAAACCCACTGATGGACCTCCCATATCTGGATTTCTGAAAATCCATTATCAGTAGTTAGGGTTGAGGTTCTAGAAAGTATTTTAGGTGTCGGAAACCTCAAATTATAAATTTTTCCAAAGCTATAGGGCTAGTTTAGTTCCATCAGTGGGTTTTGAGCAAAACCCACTGATGGACCTCCCATATCTGGATTTCTGAAAATCCATTATCAGTAGTTTGGGTTGAGGTTGGAGAATGTAGATTAGGTGTCCGAAACATCAAATTATAATTTTTTCCAAACCTATAGGTTTAGTTTAGTTCCATCAGTGGGTTTTGCTCAAAACCCACCGGTTGAACCTCCTATATCTGATTTATATAATATATATTGTTGATTAGATTATATAATGATTTTTAGAATAATAATCTATATTTACCTACAAGATGTAACAGAATAGATCATTTGGCACACAACAGTGCAGCAACTGGCACACAACAGTGCATTATCAGTTATTATATCTGACCGTATCCTTGGCACACAACAGTGCAACAACTGGATTTGAATAAACATCACCCAATTGTTTTCTTTTTGTTGACAATATATTATATAGAATAACAAATCTACATAATCATAACAACATCCACATAAGGAGATTTTTCCATACAAATGGATGTCAATCAACAGCAATGGATTTTTACATCACCAATACAGTTTTCAGATTATCTCAAGTTTTACAAAACATGTCTCTCAGAATATTAACTGTCAGCTCAAATCTGATTCTACTCATGTCTCCTTGTTTGAAATCCATCTTCTCATCATATAGGAGACATCGAACATATTGCATGACAAAGAAGGCACAGTCCACGCTGAAATTAATAAACACTTTTTTAGATTTCAATAAGTGGGTTTATAAAATACTTTCTTATTTTAAAAAATAAGAAAGTTCTTCCTCATTTAGTTACCTATGTTCTTGTTGGGGACATTTTTGTCTGACGGAGGGCCATTTGTCCAAGGGATGATGACTTTGTAGATACGGATGAATAGCCGTAAGTTCCTCGCGAGTATATTGTTTAAGTTCTTTTACCTGTCAAACATATCATGAATTTATTAATCACCATCAATGACATTTTAGAGAAAATGATGACCATATATAAGAATAAAGGAAGGTAGCTCACCGCTGTGTCAAATTCATGCTTATATTTACGACCACTAGCAAGAGAATTAAAATGATTAAAAGTCATGGATTCTGTATCCACCGCTAACAAGTGAAAGTGTGTATTATCACTGCACAAAGGGATTAAAATAAATCTAAACCCTTGTTCAAGCATATCAGTCTTCATCACTTGTTGCAGGGAAATCTTTCTTGACGATCTGATTGATGCCTACAAATATGCATTCACAAAATTAATAATACCCATATCATAATATTAGGTCTTGTACAATATATCTGTTTAATTAATATACATCACTTACTGTGAAGAAGGTTGAACAATATATTGACTTGTTGTATGGCCTACCACATGCGGATGCTCCCCTAAATAAAATTTTACAAAAGGCATCAATGACCTCGCCTTTTGTAAAAACCTCTCCATTGAGGATTTGTAAGAATGAATGCAAATTCAAAGCAAAGGGTGCATCCTCCCAGATAAATTCATTTGCCAACCTGCCATGTAAATTGATATGATTATATATTACATAAGAGAATATATAAAAACTAACCTAAACTATAATATTTTGTAACTTACTTTAGATTCTCCAATTTATTTATCAGGTAGACCACTTCTTTATCTTTATTTTTCTTCTTTGTATTCATAAAATGTTTCTTCACAAACTACATCAATAAAATTTATTTAGCCCAAACTAATTATTGACCAAATTCAATACAATTGATGTATTTTAAATGAAATTAACACACTTACATCAATGCCTTGTTGCCTCGTTTTGTATAGTTCGGAGGTTCTTCTTGTTTCCTCCTCTATGTCTTCTTCAGACATGACTTCCATTACATCGTAAATGTTTCCTCTTGCTTCATCCATATCCTCCTCACTAAGTTTCCTTTTTCCCTTGTCCATAACAATTGATATTTGTTTCCTGTCCCGCTTCCCCTTAGGTAAAAGCTAGTGCCATACTGGACTGTCAATTGGAGTATCCCTGTAATCATACCGAGTTCGGTCACGTCCTCTCCTAGGTGTACAAGATACTGGATCAGAAAGAGGATCGACTACAGGATAGCTTTCTTAACCCTCCATGCCTTTTTTTTCAATAATTGAAAGTAATTCCTTAACCCTTTCATTCAAACATATATTCTCCTCTGTTAGCTCCTTGATTCGGTTGTCCTTAAGAATGCATTCACCACATAGCCTAACATCTCCTTCTGATGTCTCCATTGGCCGTGGTATGTCATCACCGATATCAAGGTTCTCAAACAATGTGTTCTCATGAAGGGTAGGAATTAATTCAACAATAACCTGTCAATTACGAAGTACACAAATGTTACTACCTCTCTATCTAACTCAGATAGATCACATTTAAGAATAATTACCTCTTCAGACGAGAGTCGGTCGACAAGGCCCCTCACCCTACTAATATGCGAAGGAATATTCCTCCACTTATTTATTCGGGGCCCTTCAACATTGAATGGTTTTTGAATTGGTACATGCTCCAAAAACCATGCCTACACAAATTTTTGCAGCCAAATACATTAATGACATCAAAATATTATAAAATTTAACAAGATAATTCTACTCACTGCCAAAAGCCCTGCAAATCCCTTTAGGTAAGGGAGGTTGGTGGTGCTCTGGTTTCCCTGAGTTGATGAAAATAAGTCCCCAATCTTAGGTAATTGTGGAGACAAAAATTGATGGATAGCTTCTACCCAATTGAATCTACCTAGATTGTCATAATCATCTACTATATCTACAAGACCTAGAGAAACCTTATATGTACTAGACGAAAATAAAACACAAACAAATATATACAAAATATAAAATTTACACACTAATAACACATCATCCTCTGATTCAACACTTTTAGAAAAATGTTTAAGTAACTCCTCAAGTCTTGTTCTTGTAGGTTGTTTTTCTTTTGAGAAGTAAGTACGATAGAGGTCACCCGATGCTTTAGTTGAATTAATAGAGACCGAAACACCACGGTCCACTATACCCAGTATCAATGCAACATCTCGTCTGGAGAACGCAACCGGTACACCTGAAACAATTACAATATTTAGTTATCATCAAGAATATAGGCTTAAAATTATTCCACGTTGGGCCTGAAATGATTTCAATACAGGCCCGACGTGGGCCTGAAATGAATTCAATTCAAGCCCGACGAGGGCCTGAAATGAATACATTTCAGGCCCGACCAGGGCCTGAAATGAATACATTTCAGGCCCGACGAGGGCCTGAAATGAATACATTTCAGACCCGACGAGGGCCTGAAATGAATTCATTTCAGGCCCGAGGTGGGCCTGAAATGTATTCATTTCAGGCCTACCGAGGGCCTAAACTAAATTAACTTCAGGCCCTCGGTAGGCCTGAAATGATTTTATTTCAGGCCTACCGAGGGCCTGAAGTCATTTTCATTTCAGTCCCTCAGTAGCCCTAAAATGAAATGATTAAACTTTATCAAAAACTAATCATTTGAGGCCATCTATATTACTGTCTTATCTTACTATAGATACTATAGATATTGTCTACAATTCATAACTAAAACTATTACCTGAGAATTTAAAACCTTGCGAGGTTGAATCCCAACTTTCAAATATATTAACCAAAATTCCACGGATATGCTGCAATTCTTGTATGTCCAGGAAAAAACTGAAAGGCGACCCTTTGATCTTCGCAATGTGTCGATCATTTAAAATGTCAAATTCTTCAAAAAATTGTTTAAAGTGGCCTAAAATACTGCACCAACGTAATTTTTGTCCAATGTCATCTGAATCTTATAGTTTATATACAGTACAAATTTATTCAACAAAATAATTTTAAACATGTTGACAAACAATGCTGGTTTGACCTAAGCATATCGCTAACATACCTTGGTGGATAATGCCAAGGAAGAAGACGCTGAACCACGTACAGACCTTTTGCCTGACATTATCAAATAAATCCAACGTACAGAAACCCTAACCCCTTGGTGTATTATGCCGATCAGTCTCCACTTCAACGTTAACACTAAAACCCACCTCAGGATCACACAGAAACGCTTTCGAGCAATGCCTAGGTTTTGGTTGTCCGCAAGGATTCGGGGGATGAGCTCGTGACTATATCACAGCTAGGGCACGTAGGACTGCAAGAAGGCGAGTTCTTGCGCTGAGAGAGGTTGAGAGTGAGCTTTTATCCGAAATGAAGGACTTCCATTTACGTTGTTGCGCTGAGAGAGAACGGAGAAAATTTCGACTGCTACCCATCCGAACCACAAATTAATATTTTATTGATAAAGTGGTTCGGTTGTCTCGAAACTGTGTTTGATAAAGTCATTCTTTGGCGGGAGGGGTATAAAAGTAACTTCACTATATGGGATGCGTCCTTTGGTATAATAGAAACCATGGTACTCCTTTTGGTAATTACGAATAGTTGGATACGCCCTTTGGTAAATTACCGTATATCTAATAATCTGAACCCTCAATAAATATAAATTAGATCACTTAATGAGTTCGGTAGCTTAATGACATATCGCATAACAAATCATATATGATCCCACCTAATAGAAGATTAAATCCAACAAGACTTAGTATTCTCCATGTCACGTATCCAAGTTTTAAAATTTAAAAACTTATGTAGCATTTCTCTATTATCCCCCTCCCTTCTCTTTCTGGCTCAATTTTTTTCTCAACCCATTCAAAAATTTACTATTATCAATTTACGTTGTTGAATTCAGATATAAGGGTATGGATACATTAAGGAGCTTTCTAGGAGTACATTAATTTTGATTTAAAGTTATTGAGAGTTTTTTAAGTTCATCAATTAGTTTCAGACAAAACTAATTGATAAATTTACACTATTCAAAAAATTAAAAGTTTGATAATTTTCGAATCAAAGGAATCCATTGGTGGAGTTGGTTAATAAATATCATTACCTTAGGTCTTATAATGAGTTGCGACAAATTTTATCAAGTTTTTACAAATTCAAAAATTCACTACTCTCAATTTACGTCGTCGAATTTAGATATGTGGACATAAATACACTAAGAAGACTTATAAGAGTGTACTGATTTTAGGTTAAAATGATTTAAAATTCTTTAAGTCTATGAATCAATTTTGTCTAAAACATATACCATTTGAAAATTTAAAAATTTAATATTTTTTAAATCGAAAGAATTCTAAGAATTTATGGATGGTATCAGTTACTGAATATTATTATCCCAAGCTATAATAAATTTATAATAAATTTTATCAAACTTATACAAATTCAAAAATTTACTTTTCTAGATTAGAAAATTCCGAATCCCTTGTAAACCAAGACTCGTGTAAATATGCAAAAGTAAATGCAACCATTTTACCTATTCTTTCTCTCTTATGGCGGCTTTATCTGCTGCATATGCACACTTTCTCAATACCAGGATATTACTTGGTGCTTGATGACTTGCTGCTCTTCTTCAACCCCTTGTGCTTAACAAATTTCGATAGGATCTTCCTGTGCCAAACTCCTGACTCATTCAATGAACCTATAATATTCTGCAAGCTGATGATATAGTACGCGTGCGTACTGTGTAGGAGAATGAACAAAGATTTGATCCACATACTGTGAAGGAGAAATCCAAATTGAAAAAAATAAAATTGTAATGAAGCTACTAATCAAACAGTGATGGACAATGGACTTAGGATGCAAAAGATTGCAACAATTAACAGCACACACATTATCTAAGAGTTGCGCTACAAGGATCAAACAATTTACAAAGGCGAAAGTTACGATCCTAGATTCATGTTCATGTCCGAAGCAATTGGACAACTGTTAACTTCTTAAACAAGAAGTTAACCTACAGAGGAGAGACAGCTACCATTTACATCAGAGAAGCTTCTATTTTTGAAGCGCCCACTAGCTAATCTTGAACCTCGTACATTGGATCGAAATGACGAATCAGATGTCATATTGGAAGAAGTCAGTCAGGCACACTCCAGTGGCTAACCAGAGAGGGACATGGCTCTCTTGAACTCCATCGACTTTTTAACAGATTCAGCGAAGTGAGTGCCTTGAGGAATCCAAAGACCACCTTGTTGAGGAAGAACAATGTTCTGATCTTTCCACTTACCATAACTGCTAGTTTCTGCAGACTTTGCTTCTTTCTTTTTCTTCACGAATTCAAAGAACTCTGCAACTTGCCGAGCATACCTAGACATATGCAATGACGAGCTGATTAGACATGATAGGTAATTCACATGCGATATTGACTTGTTTTAGAAAAATCTAATCGCTCAAATGGAGCAAATTGTACGATAACAAAAACTTTTAGTTGCTGAACAAAAATCTTATGCAAGTTATCTTTCACAATATTATAACACAGAACCATCCAAGTGCTCCAATGAACCTTTGCTGTGCCATGGTGACCATGGTACAAAATTCTCAAGTTAACCTACTTATCACTTTTTCAATATGATGATTCAACACTCAGCTGGGAGAATCAAAATAATAACATTTTAATTTCTATGCAATTTCACTAGATATGGACACACCAATTGCACGGCTCAATAAACAAACACTAAATTATTCTTCATCTCAACAAACAAAAAGATATACTGATTGGGTCTCCCAAACAAAGCCTACAATAATACTTCAATCCCTAAACATCTGAGTCATGAAATTTTCATCTTAGATTCCATGTGTTCTGCCAAAAAAAATGCTTCCAACTTACTGTCGTTTGGCTTCGATGTCCCTGTTAAAGTCAATGTCAGGTTCACAATCCAGAACCAGAGCTGGAACCTGCTGATTGATAAAACTGTTAAATATACCAACTCATTTTATTTGTAGGAAAAGACAGTGTAAAAGTCACCTTCTGAATAGTTGGATGCATGTGATCGCCTTCCAAGAGAAAAACGCGATCTCTTATTTCAGGATGCAGGGATTTATCCATCTGCAAAGGCAGCTGGCTGACTGACAATACACCATGGTTACCATGTTGTGAAGGGAACAACCAGCTTTCATGTTTCTCATGTAGATCCCTCAAGTAGTCCAAGCTAACACCGAGTTCCTCCGCTCTCTTACGCATCATCATTCTTTTGTGGCAGGTATCAGGGCTCGCTCTAAGATAAATGAACCCATCAGGAACTAGCCCTGGAAGGCATGATACAACAGGATCAAACCAGGAATCGTAGATGCTGATTTCCATCTCATTCATCCATTTTGCTTCATAAACAGCACGGACAAAGACCTGTGAATAAGTGAAACCTAGTATCCAGTCTTGAAGGAACAAGAAACATTTGGTGTGTTAATGTCATCAATTTATCACGCAATTATTCTTACCATCCTATCAGTGAAGACACTTCTTTCCATCAGCCTGAGAGGCTTTATTCCACCAGCCGACTCTCTTTCTTGCATCATCCTCGTTACAAATACATAATTCTGAAAAGTGTAGGCATACCTCTGTGGTTCAGCATAAAAGGCATCCAATATATTGAAGTGGTCAGGACCAATATCTTGCCATTTGGCAATAGGTTCAGGAACTATTTCCACGAGATCACGAAGTTCAATTGTTTCATTAGCAATTCTTTGAAGGAAAGTAGTTTTCCCCACACTAATATTACCTTCAACACAAAAAGTAAGTCTATTATTCAGTCGGAGCCTCTCACTAGATTCAGTAGGACCATCTTTTAAACCTTCTTCCACTTTTTCTTTGATAAAAGAGGTTATGCTCTCTGCATGGTTTTTATGGATACCTATGGAACTTTTCAGATATTCAACCATCTTCTTGGTGGATTTGTCAACAACCTGCATGACAGAAATATGAAAATCATAATAGAAAAGAAATTACCACAATTCCATTAAGAATTCAAGCATCAAAGGGTGCGGTGCACATATAATGGAGAATCTGCTTATCTAGTTTTGCAGTGACATACAAGTTCATCCACAATATCATCCCAATCCAACTATCAGTTGTTTGAATTAAAGAAACACACTATAGTAATCCATATTACACAATATGCATGGCGCAAAAGACATCGATTTCCAAAGCATTTATCAACTGACAAAGTGGATTTGAACAATGGAATCATAGGGTGCCACACTGAGTTTTCATCCCATGAATTTCCTAGTTATAGTCACTAGAAAAGCATGTGAACTCATAAATATAAGAAAACAACAAAGTTATCATCTTAATTGTTCCAAAACCTATTACTTCGATTGTAAACTTTGTTTTGGGAGTGTGCAGGAGAAGAGCCATCAAAAACAGCTTGAAACGCTAAAGTTTGCCAAAGGAATTTAGGTTAAGCACCTTATCTACATAAAGTTGTTTGAGCTGATCAACGCCTTCAAAACCCTTATCCACCAGCTTTCTCTGATTCCGCGGCCCAACCCCAGGAATCGCTAACAGCTCTAAGCTACGCGCTGAGGGAGGATTCAAAGAACCACCACCTCTAATCCGTCTCTTCTCCTCTCGCTCTCCAATCCCCAGAAAAGATACTTCCTCCCCACCCACAACCCCGCCTTCCTCCTGCTCATTCACATCAGAGCTCTCTTCATCAACCAAATCCTCCAAGTCCCCATCTTTCTCCTGGCTCTTCAATGCTTCGACCGCCCTGAAACCCCTCCCCCAACCCCGACGCAATCCGTGGCCCGAAGTCGACATTCCACCTTGCCAGAAGCGATCGGGTCCATTTTCCGGGCAGCCGGAAGCCGGGGCCGGAATCCTGCACGGAAGAAGGCTCCGGTCGGGAGCGGAAGCGCATCTGGAAGAAGGGAGACGGAGGGACAGCATCGGAGAGAGGCGACGGACTCGGGAAGCAGCTGTCTCAAGCCAGCCGGGGGTTCGGCGCCAGAGCTTGTGCATAGCTTCTAGCTATGAGACTACAGCACATGAAGAATCGTAACGAATGGAGGGAGGGAGGAGAATGGTGTAGGGTTTTGGGCGGCAGGGGGAAATTAGGGTTTAAAGAATCCTCGTGGAACGTCTGCGGCATCAAGGGGAATCCACGGAGACGTCGATAACACGAGGGGACCACCGCGACAGTGTGTGCCAAAAATGGACAAGCCGGCGTCAACAACGTAACGGCCGTTAACCTCGTGTCTATCACACTGTTATGGATTAATGTATAAAAATTTGGGATCAATAAAATATTTCGTTAGATATCTCTTTAATTATAAAATGTCCTATAATAATTTATCAATCTATATTTAATAAAAAAGTTATAATATTAAATCATTTAAAATCAACATTATCACATATTGCTCGCATATATTAAAATTAACTTTGAAATTGATCACGTGGACAGATTTGAAAATCTTCAATTCAATCCAAATTATAAGCTTATTAAAAATATAAAAAAATTTTTAAATTTGGATTGCAGGTTAGGTGATGCGGATGTGGATTATGGTTTCGATATTGGACGATGGATAAAATGATAAATTTTGTCAGTTTTATTCGGCACGGAATAAAATTTTAAATACTAGTTAGGTGTGAGTGATTAACGGATTCACTTCCACTTTCGAAGGATAAAAATAAACAAGAAGAAGCAGGGGTGACGAGAAAGGACCTCGGCGGTGACGGTGGCGTTGTCTTTACACCTTGGCGCTTGAGCCATTAGAGAGGTAGGAAGAGGCTAACCTTATAGAAGAAGATGGTTCGGTGAGGTTGAGCATGACGTAGAAAGCTTCCACCATATCCTTCGAAAAATACTTTTTTCTTCATAGACCGGCAATTCAAACCCTACAATTAAGCAAACTTTTCTCCCTAATTTCTTCACTTCTGCAGCTCAAAGAAGGAATTCAACAAAAATATCTTTGATAAACCCCAAATCTCAATCAAAAACTAAGCTTCTGATAGGAATTTCACGAATCAAAGAATGAAAGCGAATAAATCACTAATTCCCAGATAATCAACTAGAAACTAATGGGAAACACGAACCTACACCAATTCATGCCGGAAGGCAATCAGAACTGGGATCTGAAATGATGCTTGAGTCAGAAATTAGCACTAGATTGGAGGTTTCCGGAGAAAATTTGTGGGTTGGGTTGAGTTGGGTTGGGGAGGAAGACGAAGGGAAAGAAGGTGGTGATGACACTCTCTTGGTTGCGTTTAAATACTGAGGGGGCGTTTGGTATACATTCGACAATGAAAATGGTAATGAGTTTTGATTGAGGGGTTTATAGGTTTGGTGATAACCTAGTAGGGGCTGGGTTATAAATCAGAGATATCGTATCTATATTTTAATTCCGACCCCGTATACCAAGCATCATAAATGGGAATGAAATAGATTGCATTCTCATTTTCGCGTTCTAAACCCGCTTACCAAGTGCGTCCTGAAGTCGCGAGACCAGAACTCGCTCGCAGCAAGGTTGCGAGGCTGAACCTCACCTATGACATCGTGGTGAGGTTGCAAGGCCTGACCTCACTCACGGCGAGGTCAAAACGAGAAGGGAAAGGATGGATGGAAGCGTTCAGTCCGATTTTTGATGGACAAGAAAGAAAACCATCAAATTTGATTCATAAATATTTAAAATCTGTCCATCGTTACTGATTTAAATAAGTAAACAATCAAAAGTGTTTCAACTGATTTAGAATCCATCTTTATATGATCCAGACCTTTAAGGGGTCTGTTGATTGAGGTGTTATCTTGATAGTGGGACCTCTTATCAACATAATGATATCGTGCCTCCAAAAATCCCTTAGGGGGTTTTTGAATATGGGGTCGTTTCGGTAGTGGGATTGGTTACTATAAAAAATTTACCTGGACAGTTTTACGTCCCACTGGATGGACTGATGATTAGTGCGTGGGCGTTGTCACCATAAGATCTGGGGGTCAAAACCTGACAAAACCAATATGACCGCCCTCCCCACGCACTAGTCACAGCATCCGGATTAGTAGCCTCCGTGATTTACATCCTCCATGTTGATCCTGGGACGAATTGGTGGAGACGCTAGGGGCGAACGAATCGCCTTTTGCCATCAAAATATCCACTCCTCTAAATATACAGAGCATGAGTAAAAGTGGAGTATGGAAGTGTGGGTACAAGCCATGCTACAAAGTGTTGGTGCCAACCTCTATTTTTGAGGAACTCAATGCACATTAGTCAATTGCGTCACAAACAAGAACAAAGAGAGATTGTAAAAGCATCCATATGTAAAATCAATTACTACCCTAAATATTACATTTTTTTGTAAAAAAAACCATTTACATCATTTATCCTTTTAATTCTTTAAATTTAGATTTATGCACTCAATTATAGAGAACGAAACTATCTACCCTAAAAATTGTTGGGTCTGATCAGCCCGGCTAAAAGGAGAATGAATAGACATTTCACCCAAATCGATCACTCTCTTCCTACCCTTGTTAATTGCGCAAGCGGAATATAATTAAACTAGGACTACAAGAAAAAAAACAAACCAATTTACGTGGTTCAGAAATAAAGCTCCTACTCCACGACAGTCCGTACAGTGGGCGATCCGATCCATCGGTGGATGAGTCCCGAAAAGCCTTCGTTAGCTCGTGTCGCTTCTTGTGAGTGGAGAAACCTTGCCACAACCTCACAAGCACATCTTAGCACCAAGACTACTAATTGCTCTTTTACCAAAGCCCATTTTGTCAACCATAGCCAGCCAAACCGAGCCCTCTTAAATAGAACTCGCGGCTGAACTAGCCATTACCAGTCGACTGGTTCCAACACCAGTCGACTGATCCAGCCGAATTCGAACGTTATAATCCAACATTCGAATTCCCATCTGACACCAGTTAACTGCACAGATGATCAATCGATTGATCTTTTTGTGACCTCTACCAGTCGACTGATCTCACATCAGTCGACTGCCTAAATCCTAAACCACGGGTTTCCCTTCCCGAGTATAATTCACTCAGCAGTCGGACCCTCATGACTCACTTAATTCTTCCTTTGCAGTCTTGACTCTTGCCTTCAAGCCTTTTTTGCTTTGGATCTCATCCCTCAGATACATATAAGCTCGCGGCTCGTCTCCACATGTTATCCTTCACGTATGCCTCGAAGTGCGCTTCTCTCATGTCATCGTTGCTGCCTTATCCACGGACCCTTGGATGATCCTGCATCCTTCACCGAACCCAAAGCCATCAAGCTGAGTCTATGTGTATCCTGCAAAACCTACACACTCAAATACATATATCAAATATAAGGGTGAACCTAACATAAACCCTTTATCTAAACATCAAAAAATATGGTCCCATGGATCATAGATTGCTCCAACAATCTCCCCTTTTTTGATATTTAACAATACGTTTAAGTTATGGAAAGCAAATAGCAAATACAATGCTAAAGCCAAATGGACTTACGTTGCCAATGCTACACACTTGGACTTACACCGCTAATGCATATGCAAACATGCATGGATCCAATCACAAGGCATCCTCCACACCTAAATTTCCCATTGAATTAGGTTTTTATCAAACAAATTTTTTAAGAACTTCTCCAAGGCTCCCCGTATACATGAATTTACAAAGGCTTTTTAAGAACCTATTACAAGGCTCCCCCTTTGCCAAGACTGTTAGTGAGAGCCCTAGAGCCAATCACGTGATGGTTGTTGTATGGACTTATTGTATCATATTTCATATATATAAATAAAGGCATTTGATTATGGTTATTATACTTACTTGTATTGGTGCCAAATAACTAAGTGTAATAACGTCCTTGGTAGTAGGTTCATATCTATATCAATCGATTGGTTGAATCGATAGTGAGATGATATAGAGAACACTACTCTTAATTATTCCTAGTCAAGTATTAACATTCAGGGACAATGTTAATGCATAGAGACTAACATGTAGGTCAACACGATGACTTGATCTCACAAGTCATGGATATGAGATATCAAGTTGACACATGAGTATGCATTGGAGAATATATACTGAATAACCCACCATGAGAAAGTATCATGGATCGTTATATGAGTGTCATATACTTTCTCATGTGACTATTAGTATGACTATTAGTCCTTAGACCTGAAGTCACCATAGTTCCCTACATAAGGAGTTATGTACTTTGGTTTCGTCAAACGTCACCCGTAACTGGGTGGACTATAAAGGCGATTACTGGGTATGTAACAAATTATGCGGAGGGATGTGAGTGATGTAGATGGGATCTATCCCTCCTATATGACGGGAGAGATATCATAGTCTTGATAGAGTGAGATCACTAAGTGCATGGTCATGCCCAAATAAGGCAATATGAGATATTGAGCTTATTTGATTATAGTGAGTCTACTTGGAGTTCAAGACACATAGATTGATTGGAGGATGACACGGTCTATGCTTCATAGAAGATCAATCTAGATATCGACGATAGAAGGACATTGTCACATATTATGAAAGTCATAATTAGTAGTCACATTGGTGATGTTGGATCTCAACATTCTTGTAACTTGGGTAGCAATGATGTGTTGCTAGATACCGCTCATTGCTTATGTTTCTAAGATGTTAGAAGCATTGCAACGTTATAAGAACCTATAGGGTCACACACAAAGAACAAATAGATGGAGAAAAAAAATGAAGTCAAGTTTGACTTGGCTAAATATGGAAAGTCCATAAAAGGCAAGTTTGACTTGACCCAAATCCAAATCAAGTTTGACTTGACTTGGTTCCACTTCAAGTTAGACTTGACATAGGAGAAGAAATGGAGTTAAGTTTGACTTGACTAAATATGGAAAGTCCATAAAAGACAAGTTTGACTTGACCCAAATCCACCTCAAGTTAGACTTGACTTAATGCCACATCATGGTGATGAATTGGCATGGAGCCAACCATTGATGATGCTCCACATCATCAAGAGCATTAAGTGTGGATGCCACCTCATCAAGGAAGATTAATGGTCAAGTTTGACTTGACCAAAAGGTCACCTCACCTTGACTTGACCAAGTGATGACTTGGCTTGGTATTTGACCAATGATGATGCTCCACATCATCTCCAAAGGTTGTAACCCCCCATTTGAATTTGAATTCAAATTGAAAGGGGGTTTATGGCCGGCCACTTAATGGCCATTAATGGCCATTATGTGGCCGGCTATAATGAGAGAATAAAACCAAGTTTTGGTTCTATTTTTCTAAATGTGTGTCTTCTCTTCTTCCTCCTCCAAGTGTTGGTGCTCTTCTTCTTCTTCTCCTCTTGGCCGAACCCTTGAAAGGTGCTAGCACACCTAAAGGGTTTCCTCCATCCACTTTGTTCGCGTGGATACTTCTAGAGGGACGGCACTTGACGTCCTAGAGATCCGACATCCAAAAGGAGCGAACGGGATTAAGCGGGGCACGCACCAAAGGTAAAATGGTTTATCCCTCTTTAGATCTAGGAGTAGATCGAGTTTTGAGCATGAAATGAATACGTGATTTTGTTTCGAAATTTTTCTTCGCACGAGATCCATGGCTTTGGGTTCTCGGGGTTTCCGCGATGCGAAAAGGCGGTTTTCGCGGCCCGAAAAACCCAACAGTGGTATCAGAGCCACGTGCGAAGCACGTATTTATTTTTTTTGTATGGGATACAAAATTTAGAGTAGTTTATGATTCTGTAATTTTTCTAATTTTTAGGATTTTGTGAGTATTTTTCTCGTAGAGGCGAAGCAACGAGTGCGAAGCACTTGTACACTTCGACCACCGAGAAAAACTTCTCCGAAACGGCAAGTTTCGCCCAAATAGATTTTGGGACAGCGGGTTAGGCACTGTTAGATCGCGATACGACACTCACGAAATTAATTTCGTGAGTAGGGGCGCCGCCCCTAACCCCGCAAGGGGCCTTGTCACGTGATTGTGCCCGAAACCCGCTTAACGGGACCGCCGTGGAGTTGTGACTCATAAAATTCGTAAAATACATAGAAAAATTAGATAAATTTCTGTAAAATACATAATTTTGAATTATGTACAGTAGTGTGATGGTCATGGCCCAAGATCCTATTTTAATTAGATTAAAATATGTGTGTAATTTATATTACGGCTTGCGTGCCGTTATTTGTGTTGTGTGTGTTGTATTGTGATTGCGACCTGCGTGTCGGCCTTTTATTTATTATTTCTGTTAAAATTAGTTTAAGACTCGAATGTAACTCGAGTATAAATTTTGTAATGTACAAAATTGAAGATGAAGGAAATTCTGGAGAAGACGGACTCGTGGGAAGCAAGCCGACAACACATGGGGTTCTGGAAGGAGGAGCTTGGAGAAGCTGCTGCCTAGACCCTAGGTTGACCAAAGGATCTTCTCATTGGCTTGAGAAGATCTTAGTAGGGTCATGACTAATCACACTTTAATTTTCTTGTATATTTTATTTTTGCTTATATGTATGTGATGCATGTTAGTATAGAATAGAATATACATGAGTGTATGTGATGCACATGTAATGTGGGAACCACATCTTGATGTGCACCTAATACACATTTATGTTAAATTAGATTTAATAAATGCCTAAATACGATGCACATCATCGATTAGATTAGATCTAAATCGAAATCAACTCGTATATGCCTAACGAGCCTTGATACCCATCACTACCACGATCATATGCGATTGTTGAATCTGCCAAAGCAGAGCAATGCATTTAATCTTGGTGGGATGCGGAGGGACAACCTTGGTCCCGCCTATCACGCTTGGGTTAGATTGAGCTCAATTAGATTGAGTAACTAGTTAGCTCAATTGAATCGAGCCTAACTATAGGCATACTCCAATAGTTGGAAAGGTAGGACAAGATCGCATTTATCAATAGTCTTGGGAGATTTAGCCAAAGCTAACTCAAGATTATTCATAAATGTTAATTCTTGATCCTATAAACAAGAGTTGCATAGAGATGTAATTGGTAATTAGTACCTACCGATCATACTAAGTCTTGGGCGATTTAGCCAAAGCTAACTCAAGGCGTAGTATGATGTGGATCTTGACCTACGAGAATTATAGTTAGTTGGTGTGGATCTAGTAGTGTGGTTTTACCACATCTATGACTCGATTCTACCAAAGCCCTATAATTCAGTGGGAGCATCATTTAATTAATGGCCTAGTTAAATGATAAATAAAATATGATACAATAATGGATATTTATTTTCTGCATTTTATGTTGTAGATTACCATGTCAAACACGAACACTCTCTCTCTACGATCTGTTCTTGAGAAGGACAAGCTCCTAGGAGCTAATTTCCTGGACTGGTACAGGAATCTGAGGATAGTCCTCACGCAGGAACGTACGTAAGCTGTACGTTCTGGAGCAAGCAGTTCCTGATGCACCATCAGCCTCTGCCGCTCGTAGTGTTAGAGATGCTCATCAGAAGCATCTAGATGACGCGTTAGACGTGTCATGCCTAATGTTATGCTGTATGTCTCCTGAGCTTCAGAAGCAACACGAGAAAATGAATGCTTTTGATATGATTGGTCATCTCAAGCAACTATATCAAGGGCAGGCAAGGCATGAGAGGTTTGAAGTGACTCAGGCCCTCTTTTCATGCAAGATGAAAGAGGGAACCTCTGTAGGAACTCACGCACTCAAAATGATTGGGTACGTCGAGAACCTCGAGAGGTTGGGGTTCCCTTTGGGCCAAGAGCTGGCTACCGATCTGATCCTGCAATCGTTGCCGGTGAGTTACCGTCAATTCGTCATGAACTACAACATGAACGAATTAGACAAACCACTGCCCGAGATACTCAACATGTTAAGAACTGCTGAGCCTAATCACACCACTGCCAAGTCCAGTACCGTCCTAATGGTACAAAAGGGCAACGGTAAGGGCAAGTGGAAGCCCAAAGGTAAGGGTAAGACCCAAACCAAGGGCAAAGCCAGCTCTTCAACACTCAAACCTAAAGGTGGGGTTGCTAAGGATGCTACCTGCTTCCACTGCGGTAAGACTGGGCATTGGAAGCGAAACTGCAAGGTATACCTGGAAGATCTGAAGAAGAAGAGAAGTGAGACTTCTACTTCAGGTATAAATGTTATAGAAGTCAACCTTTCTATTTCTACATCATGGGTATTAGATACTGGGTGTGCTTCTCACATTTGTACTAATGTGCAGGTGCTGAGAAATAGCAGGGCATTGGCCAAGGGCGAGGTGGACCTACGAGTAGGCAATGGAGCAAGGGTTGCTGCTGTTGCTATAAGGACTTACTTTCTATCTCTACCTGTAGCGACCCGCCTTCTCTACCTTAGACGGACCGTTACTTTGTCTACTTCTTGACTCTAATGCAACGACTAAAAATGCGGAACTTTCTTTAACCTTATTTTTTTGTATTTAAATCTATCTAAGAATGATATTCTAACTTTAATAGTCATGCATTTAAACTCATCACACAAGGTTCTATAACATTACTGAAGCATTATGGAATATGAATGTAACTTTTCTAAGCATATTTAAAGCAATAAAACTTAATTCAAAAGGAGGCTAACAACATCTTGGCACATGCATCAAATAGATAGAATGTAAACCTTACTTTTCTACCGAATTTACAAGCATTTTAAGCACAATTAGGATTTAGTCCAAAAGGGAATACTAAGCTCAAGAATAAGTCTAAAATTCAATGTATCAACATGCTAAACTACTCATGCCCTTGCTCATCTAGTGCATTCACAAAAGTATGCATACTAATTGAAATGACATGGAATCTTCATTCTACAAAATTGAGCATATAAAACTATCCGAAGCATAAATGTTTAATAAACTCCATAACACAATAACTTGGAATTTGGAAACCTTAAACATTGCATTTCAAATAAGCTAAACTGTCTCGTCCCAAGGACCTCTCCAAGGTCAGCCACCACACACACATCGCTCAGCACCACCTCGTCGCCTTCCTTCAGAATTGCTTGCCTTTACCTTTGCCTGCAGTAAGAGGAAATGCAACTATTAAGCATAAAGCTTAGCAGGTACTATCTAGCTCACAAAATCTCGAAATGTGCAAGCATGCTTTTTAAACAATGTGAAATCACATGAGATACTTTCATACTTAAGAGAAACACTAAAACAGGTATATACTTTTATGCTTAAAAGAAACACTAAAACAGGTATATACTTTTATGCTTAAAAGAAACACTAAAACATGTATAACTCAAAACATGCATACTCAAGCATTAATAAGTCTTAACTCACTTTTTTTTCTTGGCTTAACATGAAACTTTAGTAATTCTTTAACTTTAAATCTTTCTTTAACTTTTAGAAAACTTCCTTAAACTTTAGAAAAACTTTGCTAAAGCATATACTTGAAAATAATAACTCACTTGGATCCACTTAAGACGTAAGTACCATCTTATGCGCGTTCCCTAAAAGGTTGGGGTAGCGAGCCGCCAATCCTAATAGAGCAGACCTTGGTCTACCAGGGCCAAGACCTTGGAATTGGACACCTGGATTTCTTTAACGACGCCCTTGGACGCCGGGTACTGGCCTTAGAAAATAAAATAGCTTTTCTTTCTTTTCTTTCTTATCTTTAAATGCCTTGGCATTTTATCGAACACCTTGTGTGCCCAAATCCCTAAGTCTTGACTTTTGGGGATTTCGTAAGGCCTTGGCCTTCTCTTTTCTTTTTCTTTATCTTTCTTTTCTTTTCTTATAGATTTCTTAGACCCTAAACTCACATAGGGTACTCTATCAAATACATATAAGCAGATAATGAACTAAGATCACATGCAACATAAAGGGAAAATTCTTGCGGAAAACCGCCTCTTACTGCAGGTGAGCAGTACTTACATTGATTTCTTGGACTTACAACCGAAATTAGACGACTAGGGCTCGGGTGAAACTTGAGATCTCTACGAACCGTCCGCGCCTACATGTTCTTCTCGTCGAGACGAACGAAACGCTCCGACCCCCTTGAGATTCCCTTAGCCAGCGCCCCTTAGGAGAGGAGAGGAGGAAAGAAAACCTAGGTTCCCTTTTGTTTTCGCCGCCCCTCCCTCGCCCCCTTCTCGCATGCAGCCGAAAATTCTCCTCCAAGGGTTTCACGCGACTTAAGCGGGGTTTAAATACCTCTTCATGAAAAAACTTAAACTACTCTATAAAATTATTTCTCTCCGCCTTTTGTTGTGCTTGATACCCTATCCCAGCCGGTCACTTGCGCGCCCTTAAGGGCTTGCTCCTCCTGTGGTCGCGAGTTCGAACCCCCCTGCTGCCCTTTAAAGTTTTTCCTTTTTTAAAAATACTAAACGGACTCGAAAAATTTCATAAAAATATTCTAAAAATTCCTAAAAATATCTAGAATATTTTTAAAACATTTTTAAATAGTTCTAAGGACTTTAAGAACTTCAATATGGAAATTTCAGGGCGTTACACTACCCTCTGGGCTTGTACTGGAATTGAATAACTGTTGTTATGTACCTATACTAACAAAGAATATCATTTCAGTTTCATGTTTAGATAACAAAGGTTTTTCATTCATAATAAAGGACAAATGTTGTTCTGTTTATTTAAAGGATATGTTCTATTGTAATGCACATCTGATGAATGGCCTCTATATTCTAGACTTAGAGAGCCCTATCTATAACGTGAATACCAAGAGGTTGAGATCAAATGAGTTAAACCCAACCTATCTCTGGCACTGTCGCTTAGGCCACATAAATGAGAGTCGCTTGTCCCAGCTCCATAAGGATGGTTTGCTGGACTCATTTAATTTTGAGTCATATGAGACATGCGAGTCATGCCTTCTAGGCAAGATGACTAAGACTCCCTTTAGTGAACATAGCGAAAGAGCGACAGACTTGTTAGGACTCATACATAGTGATGTATGTGGCCCTTTCAATGTCGCTGCCAGAGGTGGTTACAGGTACTTCATCACATTTACTGATGACTTCAGTAGATATGACTATGTGTATTTGATGACACATAAGTCAGAATCCTTTGAAAAGTTCAAAGAATTTAGAAATGAAGTACAGAACCAACTTGGCAAGAGTATTAAGATACTTCGATCAGATCGAGGTGGAGAATACTTGAGCCATGAGTTTCGTGACTACCTAGCTGAGTGTGGGATTCTATCCCAACTCACTCCCCCTGGAACACCACAGTGGAATGGTGTATCCGAAAGGAGGAATCGTACCTTATTAGATATGGTACGATCTATGATGAGTTGAGTCACGCAGATCTTCCTATATCCTTTTGGGGATATGCTCTAGACACGGCAGCGTTCACACTAAACCGTGTTCCATCAAAGGCTGTCATGAAGACACCATATACGATATGGACAGGGAGGAGTCCAAGATGTCTTTCATGAGGGTTTGGGGTTGTGAGGCTTACGTACAACGTCAAGTCTCAGACAAACAGGGACCCAAATCTGATAACTGTTATTTCATAGGGTATCCCAAGGAAACGAAGGGATACTACTTCTACATTCCTAGTCAGCACAAAGTGTTTGTTGCTAAGACTGGAGTATTTCTAGAAAGGGACTTTGTTTCTAGAAAGACTAGTGGGAGTACGTTCAGTCTTGAAGAAGTTCAAGACATGGACAATAGCACTGAAGCCTTGATGGAAGTTGAACAGGAACCACAAAGTGTGGTGGTTGATGAGGTTGTTGCACAAGAAGCTGTGGAACAACAACCTGTTCATGTAGACCTACCTCTTCGCAGGTCTGATAGGGTACGTCGTCAGCCTGAGAGATACTCATTTCTCTTGTCTGACCATGATGACGTTATGCTCGTTGAGAACGAGCCTACCTCCTATCAGGAAGCTGTGATGAGCCCGGATTCTGAGAAATGGCTAGAGGCCATGAGATCCGAGATGGATTCCATGTACACCAACCAAGTATGGACTTTGGTTGATCCACCTGAAGGGGTCAAACCCATTGGGTGTAAGTGGGTCTTTAAGAGAAAGACTGACATGGATGGACTTGTACATACCTATAAGGGTAGACTAGTAGCTAAAGGTTTCAAGCAAATTCATGGTATTGACTGTGATGAAACTTTTTCTCCAGTCGCGATGTTCAAGTCCATTAGGATCTTGCTTGCTATTGCAGCATACCACGATTATGAGATCTGGCAGATGGACGTCAAAACTGCGTTTCTGAATGGAAACCTCCTCGAGGAAGTGTACATGACACAACCTGAGGGTTTTGTAGATCCAAAGCATACTGGTAGAGTATGCAAGCTGCATAAGTCCCTTTATGGACTAAAGCAAGCTTCTCGAAGCTGGAATCTTCGATTCGATGATGCAATCAAACAGTTTGGTTTCATCAAGAATGAAGATGAACCTTGTGTCTACAAAAGGGTTAGTGGGAGCACAGTTGTCTTCCTTGTTTTGTATGTAGATGACATACTACTCATTGGGAACGACATTCCTTCACTACAGTCTGTAAAGACTTGGTTGGGGAATTCCTTCTCAATGAAAGACTTAGGTGAAGCAGCCTATATTCTAGGCATAAAGATCTATAGAGATAGATCTAAGAGATTGCTTGGCCTAAGTCAGAGTACATACATTGATACCGTTTTGCAACGGTTTGCCATGCAGAATTCCAAGAAGGGAAATCTGCCAATGTCACATGGCGTGAGTCTTTCGAAGACTCAAGGTCCCTCTTCTAGAAAGGAGAGAGACCGCATGAGCAAGATCCCTTATGCCTCAGCCATAGGATCTATCATGTACACCATGTTATGTACTCGTCCTGATGTCTCGTATGCTTTGAGCATGACGAGCAGATACCAGTCAGATCCAGGTGAACGTCACTGGATAGCAGTCAAGAATATTCTTAAGTACTTGAGAAGGACTAAAGAATATTTCTTGATATTTGGAGGCGAAGAGGAGCTAACTGTAAAAGGTTACAGTGATGCAAGCTTCCAAACTGACCAGGATGACTACAGATCGCAGTCAGGGTTCGTGTTTTGCTTAAATGGTGGCGCTGTCAGCTGGAAGAGTTCAAAGCAGGACACAGTTGTTGATTCTACAACAGAAGCTGAGTACATTGCTGCATCTGAGGCAGCAAAGGAGGCAGTTTGGATCCGCAAGTTCATTACTGAGCTTGGAGTGGTTCCTAGCATAGCCGACCCAGTACAGCTCTATTGTGACAACAATGGAGCTATTGCGCAGGCTAAGGAACCTCGTTCACACCAGCGGACTAAACACATACTACGGCGTTTCCATCTCATTCGAGAGATCATCGATCGAGGAGATGTGAAGATATGCAGAGTACCCACAGAGCCTAACATTGCAGATCCCTTGACCAAGGCTTTGGCACAGACCAAGCATGATGGTCACACTAGGTCATTGGGTATTAGATACTACAGTGATTGGCACTAGTTCTAGTGGGAGATTGTTAGTGAGAGCCCTAGAGCCAATCACGTGATGGTTGTTGTATGGACTTATTGTATCATATTTCATATATATAAATAAAGGCATTTGATTATGGTTATTATACTTACTTGTATTGGTGTCAAATAACTAAGTGTAATAACGTCCTTGGTAGTAGGTTCATATCTATATCAATCGATTGGTTGAATCGATAGTGAGATGATATAGAGAACACTACTCTTAATTATTCCTAGTCAAGTATTAACATTCAGGGACAATGTTAATGCATAGAGACTAGCATGTAGGTCAACACGATGACTTGATCTCACAAGTCATGGATATGAGATATCAAGTTGACACATGAGTATGCATTGGAGAATGTATACTGAATGACCCACCATGAGAAAGTATCATGGATCGTTATATGAGTGTCATATACTTTCTCATGTGACTATTAGTATGACTATTAGTCCTTAGACTTGAAGTCACCATAGTTCCCTACATAAGGAGTTATGTACTTTGGTTTCGTCAAACGTCACCCGTAACTGGGTGGACTATAAAGGCGATTACTGGGTATGTAACAAATTATGCGGAGGGATGTGAGTGATGTAGATGGGATCTATCCCTCCTATATGACGGGAGAGATATCATAGTCTTGATAGAGTGAGATCACTAAGTGCATGGCCATGCCCAAATAAGGCAATATGAGATATTGAGCTTATTTGATTATAGTGAGTCTACTTGGAGTTCAAGACACATAGATTGATTGGAGGATGACACGGTCTATGCTTCATAGAAGATCAATCTAGATATCGACGATAGAAGGACATTGTCACATATTATGAAAGTCATAATTAGTAGTCACATTGGTGATGTTGGATCTCAACATTCTTGTAACTTGGGTAGCAATGATGTGTTGCTAGATACCGCTCATTGCTTATGTTTCTAAGATGTTAGAAGCATTGCCAACGTTACAAGAACCTATAGGGTCACACACAAAGAACAAATAGATGGAGAAAAAAAAATGAAGTCAAGTTTGACTTGGCTAAATATGGAAAGTCCATAAAAGGCAAGTTTGACTTGACCCAAATCCAAATCAAGTTTGACTTGACTTGGTTCCACTTCAAGTTAGACTTGACATGGGAGAAGAAATGGAGTCAAGTTTGACTTGACTAAATATGGAAAGTCCATAAAAGGTAAGTTTGACTTGACCCAAATCCACCTCAAGTTAGACTTGACTTAATGCCACATCATGGTGATGAATTGGCATGGAGCCAACCATTGATGATGCTCCACATCATCAAGAGCATTAAATGTGGATGCCACCTCATCAAGGAAGATTAATGGTCAAGTTTGACTTGACCAAAAGGCCACCTGACCTTGACTTGACCAAGTGATGACTTGGCTTGGTATTTGACCAATGATGATGCTCCACATCATCTCCAAAGGTTGTAACCCCCCAATTGAATTTGAATTCAAATTGAAAGGGGGTTTATGACCGACCACTTAATGGCCATTAATGGCCATTATGTGGCCGGCCATAATGAGAGAATAAAACCAAGTTTTGGTTCTATTTTTCTAAATGTGTGTCTTCTCTTCTTCCTCCTCCAAGTGTTAGTGCTCTTCTTCTTCTTCTCCTCTTGGCCGAACCCTTGAAAGGTGCTAGCACACCTAAAGGGTTTCCTCCATCCACTTTGTTCGCGTGGATACTTCTAGAGGGACGGCACTTGACGTCCTAGAGATCCGACATCCAAAAGGAGCGAACGGGATTAAGCGGGGCACGCACCAAAGGTAAAATGGTTTATCCCTCTTTAGATCTAGGAGTAGATCGAGTTTTGAGCATGAAATGAATACGTGATTTTGTTTCAAAATTTTTCTTCGCACGAGATCCATGGCTTTGGGTTCTCGGGGTTTCCGCAACGCGAAAAGGCAGTTTTCGCGGCCCGAAAAACCCAATAAAGACATGAGTAACAATGCTCCCCCTTCACTTAAGCTCTTTCTTGAGCTAGGATTTCTTACAAAGTTATATTTGGTTTCCCTCTTAAACCTAACATTTCTCCTCCATTTGCCACACATCAAAAAGAACTCCAATTATCTCTCAATTATTAGTTTTTTTACGCTCTAATGACCATAAACATTGTGTAATAACCTCCCATAAGATTATACACGAGTTTGATAACATTAGGACACTTTTCGATTTTGTTGAAAATAATTTCAGCATGTATCAATCGTCTGAGACAGTTACCAGTTGACTGATCTCTATCAAAAAATAACTCACAAAATTATCAATCGACTGCCCTCTGCACTAGTCGACTGATATCCTGAAATCATCCAATTTCTACATTCTGACCCAATTTCAAAATACACCATAAATTCCATAAATCTTCAAAAATTTCTAAATTTTATGGAGATATTTGTGATATCCTTGTCTACTTGGGAAAAAATACATTTAGAAATGTATATATCTCAGATCCCAAGATTGACACAAAACTCAAAACTATCTAAATGGTTCAATTGAACATTGACCTAAAGTCCTAGTTTTGGCTTCCTCTTGATGTATCTGCCCATACCAAACTACAATGCATCCTTATCATTGGTTTATATGACATCTATACATCAACAATCAATTTTTTTGTAATATGACTCCAATATCATATTTTTATACATGCGACATAAACCCAATGTGTCAAAACTCAAGGATTGAGACTCAAGTTCATCTTCAAATCTTTTGGCACAGTCTATGGACTATTTAGAGTTCCAGGAGATATCCTCTCGAGTCCCATTGACCATGGGTCCCAGTTTGATTCTTAGAGCTCTATCTTAATCTCTTAGCCTTAGTCATCGCTCTTGAGCCCTCCCTTATATTTAAGAATCAAGTCTTAGCTTCAACTAATTAATGGATAAATTTTTTTTAATAGACCGTTGACCTAAAAGCTTTAAGTTGATGAGCCATCCACTGTGAACATTTTCGATTTACCCTAGTGGACGATGAAAAACTTCCGTGAGACCGGATCGGTCAACTCCAGTATTAGTCGATGTAAATTAGATACCTGATGCCAATTAAAAAAAATAATAATAAAATATAGTTAATTAAATAAATAAATTTGAATAATTTATTGAATTAAATAAGCAAACTTAAATAGTACATTTTCAGATTTACCTAGATGATCGGTGGAAAACTTCTATGGGGCTAGGTCGGTCAACTTATATAACAAAAAACTTATTAATATTAATATTTTTTTAGTTGGCTTTAGGTATCTAACTCTACGAACCTAGCAGATCCTCTGTCCCAAAAAAAGCCCCTGTCCCGACCGTCCCGCTCCCCGATGACGACCGACGAGTCGTCTGATCGCCGATCGGACACCACCGGTAGCCTCCGGCCGTTGCCCTAAACAAAACTATACCCTGGGGGGGTGAACCCGTTGGAATCGCCGCAATTGCAATCTCGCCGGATTCACCGTCGAATCCGACGAGATTGCAATTGCAGCGATTCCGACCGATTCACCATTCTTCTAGGATATCATTTGATTTTGTACGACGATCAAAATCCATCGGTGATGTCCGATCGCCAATCGGACGACTCGTCGGTTGTCGCCGGGGAGCGGGACAGGCGGGACAAGCACTTTTTTGGGATAGAGTATCCCAATTGCTAATCCAAGGAGTGACTGACTTAGCTCCACGGAAGTTTTCCATCGACTACCAAAGTAAATTGGAAAGTACTTATGAAGGTCCATCCAAATAATTATCATTCATAGGTCTGCTTAACTTATTAATTTAATGAACATAGATTGTGAATTATTCATGAATATTCATCAAAAATAATACAAAATTTATAAACCATATTTATCAATAAAACTCTTATCAAATGTATAAATAAATAAACCAATATACATGTAATATCAAATTTAGCAATCAATCAACTAAATTTAAAAATATAAAAATTGCTATGGTTAAAAGAATTCGCATATCTCTACAAGGATATGATATTGTTCATTTTGGTCTAGGCTCACATGGTTTTATTTTTGGGCTCCACCTAAAAGGTCTATACCAATAGAGATATCTTTTTCTTTTAAACCTATGTTATTTTTCATATATTTTCAATATGAGACTTTGATTGTATTTTCAACAATCTTCCCCTTAAATGAAGGGTCACTATTATTCTGATAGTCTGGGCCTTTCCTCAAGTATCCGGTCACTCTTGACCTACTCCAGACTTTCGAACTTTCCCATAAGCATCTGGTCACTCTTGACCTGCTCTGGGCCTCCCCACCTTTTTTGTTCAAGTTCACACTCATATAGCTCGATTTGGACCATGACTCTAGTACCACTTGTTATAACTCACATGGGGGGGGGGGGGGGGTGAAGAGCTTGGATCGCTTCTCATCGTTGCTTTGTGCTCGTCGTTGAATGTGCAATGGAAACCTTACTTCAAACTCGATTCCACATACATAACACCTTAGTTTACTTGATATCCACCTCCTTGAGGTGACTAATCCAAGAGTCCACACCAACAATCTTCTTCCACTATAAACTCTCTACTTCTTGAAAGCTTTCTGAAGGCGGAGAAGCTCGTACAGGCTTGTTCTTATAAGAATACAATAAGAAAATAAACACAAATATAATTGAAAATGACTTTAAAATCAAAACCTTACTTGCATGCTCTTTTGTTGCTTAGAAGTGCCACTTATTGACTCGAAAATGCACTAGTATTCATTTCAAAATCTTCAAGAAATGGAACCATCAAACCTCTTCGAATTCATCTTTTAAAGGTTGTTGCTCAAGCTGATTTTTGTCTATCAATCGACTAATTTTATCAATTAGTCGACTGATCTGCTGAATTCGAACGTTGAAACCTATAGAATGACTCTTTTTTGACTTGTTTGACCATACCAAATTTCCCAAATTAGTCAAACTGATTTTCTTCTAGATCAAATTGATTTGGTTAGTTTCCAAATCGATTCAACTGATTTCCATATTAGTTGACTGATTTCTCAAATCAGTTGAATTGATTTGCTTCTGTTTATTTCTGGATCAAATCGATTTAATTGATTTTTCCAATCAATTAAATTAATATCCCAATTAGTTGAATTAATTTTCCAGTCAGTTGAATTGATAAGCTTTTGAATCATTGCCACCCTTGCATCTAATCCAATGATTGGTTCGGGCTTCCACCACTAACCAAGAATTTGATCCTCGACCTTCTTGGACTTTTCTTATCTTGCATCCATCGTTATAACCTACTTATACTTTCCTTCTAATGCCAAGTGTCTGGTTCTCCATGACCCGCTTGGACTTCCTTTCTCATGTCAATTCCTTGTTGGACTTCTGATCACCAAGTGTCCGATCAACCTTGACCCACTAGGACTTTTCATCTCGTGCCAAGTGTTTGGACCTCCATGACCAACTTAGACTTCCCTCTCGTGCCAAGTGTCTGATCCTCTATGATCTACTTCGACTTCAGCCAACTCCCCGTTGAACTTCCAATCACCAATTTCAGTCAACCTCGACTCACTTGGATTTTCCTTTTGTCAACTTTTCATTGGACTTCCGATCACCAAGTGCCTAGTCAACATTGACCCACATGGACTTTTCTCTTGCCAATTTTCTGTTGGACTTCCAGTCACAGTGTCAGGTCCGCTTGACTTATTTGACTTCTTACTAACATATTGATCAAACATCAAAACTCAAACTCTTATATCTCGAGCTTGGTCAACCTTAAGCTAAGGTTGATTACACTAACAATCTCTTCCTTTTTGATATTTGACAATATATTTAAGTTAAGCTAATTCATTTGCCCAACTTCCCTTCTTCATCCTTCTTCTTATGCTAAAGCATGAATGATGATTTCCCAACTTGAACTCTATATTCCCCTCCTTTGGCACACATCAATGTTTTTTCAAATGGTCTATTCATCTTAAACTTTTGACATCACAACGAAAGTTCCTAGCTCAGCTTCTATTATCTCCAATGATCAATCTTAAGCATACACCCATCATTTGTTCACTCAACCTCAAATTCTTGCATGCTCCTTGAACTTTCAAATCTCCTCCTTTCTTATTGAAATTATGTCTTTAAGGAGAACCTCCCCCTCAAAGCATAATCCAACTTCAATCATTGCATTAAGAATAATTTAGGGTTCCTAAATCTTTAGGAAGTTCCAAAATTTAATTTATGAAGTTAAATATTTAACCTTGAAACTAAACCTCTTCCTTAAGTTCTCATTCTTCGCCTTTTAACTTCCCCTTCTCATTTTCATCCAGAAAATTACTTTTAAATGTTTATCCAAGCATATCAAAGAGTTAGAGATAGTTAAGATATCTAATATTGAGCTTAAATGACTTAAACAAATCTATTTTAGTCAAAAATATAGAATCCATTCGACCGATTCAGAGAATCAGTCAACTAATTTTCTGAAAACGCAATTTCAATTTTCAAACCAAATTTTAGAAATGCATAAAAATCATAAAATTTCATATAGACATTACTTATGTCAAATACTATCAGGAAAAATAATTTTTTATAAAAATATATTTTTTTTCCAAAATAATATTGAAAACTATTAAAAACTTTAATATTTCACTTTAACTTTGTATCTAGCTAATCAATAATGATTCCTATTAACAAATAGACTTCACCAAGATTTTTTTAAAAATATTTTTAAAAATATTTTCTAAACAAATTTTGAACCATGATTTATGGGCTAAATGCATATGACTTGTATATTAGCTTTTCCCATGATTAGTCTTCACAATATCTATGTATTTTGATGAAACTAAAGCTCATTTTGATACATCAAATTACATCTTTGATAAGCGTGAAGAGTATAGGATTTTCATCATGATTTCACGCTATATTTGACACACTTTTGCATGTATGTATTCATGATATTTTATCTTTGTGCTTCATTTCTATATTTTATTACTCCTTGATACTGCTCTCGTGCATTTGTTTTGGCAGGGTCATAAGATGGAGTGAAATCGGAGTTGAAGAACAAGAGTGAAAGTTCCACGGTCGAACACGAGTACTCGTGCCCAGCGGCATGGGTTGTACCCCGTTCGGCTACTCCATACAGTGGCCCTTGCCCAGTGGCACAGGTTGTGCCCCACTCACCACAGAGACTTCTCGCTCGGCATTTGATCCTTCGACCCCCAAGATTTCCTCTGGATATTTGATCTTCCAACCCAGACGTTCGATCCTCCAAACCAGTTTAGACTTTCCACCTGGTATACTCGATCTGCCAAGTCTTCCTATCCAGTCCCACCGACCAAGACTTCCTTTCCTAGCCTCAACTAGGACTTCCACTTGCCTTGCAACAACTATGGTTTTCACTTTGTCTAGTATCCACTAGGAGTTTTGCCTTGCCTAGTATCCAGTCAACTTAACCTACTAGGACTTTCTAATTGAGTTACATGCACACTTAGTCAATCTAATTAGATCACAATGAAACTTAACTTTGAATTTTTTCCAATATCAAAACCTAGGTTCGACTATCTGGTGCTCTCTGTGCCAATACAATAAACTCTCAAAAATCAATTTCTCATTTTCAAGATGTCACACTCCTTGAAAAAGCTCTAAAATGTCAATTTCGTTATGGTTGGGTTAACTACCCTTCCAATTAGGATTGATAGATCTTATACCCATCTAGTGTGAAGAAATCACACTCTTAGGAACTCAATACTTATTTGTGCTCCTTGGATGCACTAGGTAGTTATTCGTAATAACCTCCTTAGATATCTTCTTAATGACTCACCTAAATTTCTTAGAAGTTTTACTCAAACTAGTCTCCTCAAGATCAGCATTAGGGATACCTCCTTTGTAACCTTGACTTAACTCCTAAACTTAGAGTTAATTTCATAGTTATATGGAACTCTGTGGTACGAGGTCATATTTTCCTTGGACTTAGGTTTTTATCCCAAACCTATATTGTCCACAGATGACTTTTGTCTTCCTAAACCTAGGTTTTGCTTCTTGAACCCTTTAACATTATTTGCAATTTTCTTGAGGGTATTCTCCAATTTATCAAGTCTTGACCTCAAGACTTAATTTTCAATCCTTAAATCACCAAACTTTGATTTTTCATTATTTTCTTGGACATTTCTTTTTCTAAGCATGTGTCTAATTTCCTTATGGTTCTTGCCGAGATTGTTTTCTACCTTCCTATTCTTAGATAGAGTTGTTCTAGCATGATATGATCTATAATTATCCTTAGAAATATCATCCTTCCTATATTCATGATAGCAAGCACTAAGATGATAAGATCTATTTCTAACATGTTTTTATCATGACTCAACGGAATTGCATTATTAAATGATACCTTGGGTTTGCTCTTAGAAGTTCCCCCCTTGATTTGAGCTTGCTCCCTTATTCTTATTTGAAGATGTTATCTTTGGATATTGATTTTGATAATGTTTTTTTTATTGCACAAGAAACACAATATGTGCTCCTTGCCCATTCGTATCAAGGTTCCGGCCTCCTTTGATTTCTTCTTCTTTTGGATATCACTTGAACCTTCTTCTTCATTAATTTAAGGCACTTACTCTTATAATATCTCTTCTCCCTACACTCAAATCATATAATGTGAATTTTATTTTTGTTAATTAAAATTGATATACCTTCATAATTTGTGCTTCCTTGACTTGTAGAAGTGAAACACGATTCTTCTTCATTGGTGTTGGATGCTTTTTCTCGTTCGGGTGTCAATGACCCATACTCCCTCTCAATCTTTGAGGTGGATACTTCTTTAATTTTCTCCTCGGATGTTGAACATCTCTCAACCTCTAAATCCTCATGTTCTTGAATTAAAGAGTCACCCTTTTTGAATTTGTCTTCACTTTGCATTGAGGTTGGATCTTCATCGAGCATGACCAACTTGCTCCATAACTCCTTGGCATCTTAATATATACCTATCTTACACAAGATCTCATTAGGTAAAATGTTAACAAGTAATATAGTTACCTTATTATAAGCCTCAGATTTCTTGACTTACTCCTCGGTTCATTTGCCTCTTCGAAGAGGTTCTCCCTTTTTGTCTTTAGAAATTTCAAATTCTTCCATTAGAGCAAACTAATGCTCTATATCCATTATCAAGAAATTCTCCATTCTTGATTTCCAAAGATCGAAGTCTCCTCATACAAAGGGTGGAGGTGCCCGGATGACATATCCGAATCCATCCCGGGATTCCATTGTGAAATTGAGCTCCTTCGATGACTTGTCCTTTGACTCGTTGATATTTAGGACTCAAACTTTCAACTTCTTCTTCTTCCTCTAGCTCGTGCTTCTTCTAGGATCTTTTCCAAGATATCTTCCTTTTTAAAACCCATGATCTTTTTCATATATTTTCAATGTGGAATTTTGATTATATTTCCAACAATACTCCCCTTAAACGAAAGACTGTCATTATTCTCATGATTCGGAGCTCTCCTCAATCATCCAGTCACTCTTGACCTGCTCCATGCCTCCCCACAAGCATCTAGTGACTCTTGACCTGCTCTAGGCCTCCCCCATAAGCATCCGGCCACTCTTGACCTACTCTGCGCCTCCACACCTCATTCATTCAAGATCACACCCACATAGCTCAACCTGGACTATGACTCTGATACCACTTGTTAGTGTCAAAAGAATTCATATATTTCCATAATAGTATGATATTATCCACTTTGGGTCTGAGCTCTCATGATTTTATTTTTTTGACTCTATCCAAAAGGCCTTGCATCAAGATATCTTTTTTTTTTTTAAATTCATAATTTTTTCCTTGTATAATGAGGATTCTCATAGTGTCGTGATTCAATCATTTGCTAGGACATATTTGACATTGGGCGGTCGTGAGCTTTAGTACCCATGGTGGAAAAGCTGTAAGTTTATTGCCACGAGTAGATTATCAATTCGGTATTGGATAATCTTATAAAGACGACAAAGACCATAGGGGTCAACTGTCGATGACTTGATATTGTACTTCCATGATTTATCTTTAGAGACTGATGAAAATTTTTTATAAGATCAGACAACCAATTATCTTAAGGATTAATTGGATCACCCAAAAAATCATCTAAAAAAATAATATATGAAAGATTTTTTTATTAAACTCTTCTGATCCTGTCGCGAAGTGAGGTGAAATTCCAAGAGCGACGTGGTCCCCCGAGTGCTACGAGCTGTTGATGCTAGTTCCGCCCTGCGAGAAAATGACCGTTAACAAATCCGTCGGGAAAAATCCTCGACAAAGCCCTCCGACGATTAAGTTAGTATCCGCAAGAATAGAACAAAGCAATGAAATGGTGGACGAAAGCAAAATCGTGCATACCTGCGGAATGAAGCGGGGAGAGGCTTATATAGCCGAGGGAACTAACAACTCATGTTTGCGTCAACCGTCCTCCAGTACACGAATGAGATAGGAGCGTGGGTGTTGTCAGCTCATAGGTTGACGCCGATCGGCGCCGCTCAGCCTGACACAGATGGGGGTGGCGTGGTGCAGGGTGTCCGATTATGTCAGAAAAGTACAAAGTCGGTGAGGTATTCGTGACGTGCGCTATAACTAGGTAAGGTCTGCATTGACCCCCATACCATGGCTGCTAGTATCATGCTAAGGAGCAGGTATCATAATGAAACAGGACAGGTCCTGATGCGGATCGTCGGCTCGAGTGAAATCGGGTCGTTCGAGTAGTATCTGAGAGATGCGAGGCACTCCCCAAGTGAGGGAGTGCTCGGATGTGATCGGTTCATCCAGTCCCGAGTCGCCTGCTTAAGTTAGTGGGAGAACGTCGACTGGGACTCGACGAGGTGTGACCAGGTGGCTCTAGGCTCGGCTGTTGGGGCTTTGTGCTGCGGACTATAATAGCAAATGTCTCGGGTGTCCGAGGGGGTTTACCACTCGTCGTCTCACTCTGGGACTCGGGGCGAGGTGTGTATTGCCCATCGCTTAGTCGAGCGCTTCGGGTCGAGTGAACCCTGGTAGCCTTGTCCTGCCAACCGGACCCGCCCTCCTGTATATGGCAAGCCCGACTTAGCCTGAGATGATATCAGGCCGGCCGACCGAGCGACATACGAGCTAATTAAGCCGGGATCATCTTCCTTTTTTCCAAATAGAGAGGGGAGGAAGAACTTTCTCTCTCATCAAGTTAAATATGAATTATCATTAGTCACCTTCGAAAAAGGCCACGATTAGTAGTGGAGGCAACTCTGAGGTAGTCTACGGCACCATGACATCCTAAACAAGGGTGACACGAGTAGTTTGTTCTAGTTCTAAAATTGCTCAGGGGATTATGGTGCAGCATCAGGATATATATATATATATATATATATAATTATATATATATATATATATCTATATATATATATATATATATATATATATATATATATATATATATATATATATATATATATATATATATATATATATGGTATATTTTATAAAAAAAAATTTTTCAAATGAGATGTAAATCCTAGGACATTGGGCTTCTGGACCGTCCGTCGCGAATACTTTCTACTTTTTTTTTGACGGTTTGTGGGAAACATTGGTGAGGCTTAATCGGTCATCTCATATTCACCTATTATCTGATTTATTAATTTTTTTTCTAGTACTATAACTAATTGAGGAAGACAAAGAAATTGTAGATCATCCAAAGAGCCACAATCAAAACATTAACACTAATGTTGCCAAGTTGATCTTTGCCAACGTGGTGCATAGAGCTCGCCACTCCCACTTGGAAGCAAAAACAAACTTATTCCCATCACATCTAGTCAACTTCAGTCTTCACCACTTCCACTTCTCCATCTCGAACAAGCTATTTCTTCACATCATCTCGTCCTCCTCTCAGGCAGGCTTCGTCTCCGATAAACTTGGAGGAGCTGAAGGAAAATATCGATGGTGAAAACGATGACAATAAATGTCATATCGGCAATTTATCAATGAGTATACTTAAGAATTGAAAATTACCAATTCGCGTACCATGGTTTCTAATTTACCAAAGGACGCAGGCCCCAAGTGAATTTCCTATTATACCCCTCCCGTCACAAAATATCTTTTTCGTTTCACATTTTCGAGACATCCGAACCACTTTTGCAGTAAAGTAATAATTTATGGTTCGGAAGGCCAGGTAGTAGAATTTTTGTCCATTCTCTCTCAGCGCAACAACGTAAATGGTATTGTCGAAGGAGGAGGACATTGTGCGTGCCCTAGTTGTGCTTTAGTCGCGAGCTCATCCCTCGAATCCCTCCACCCAACCAAAACCTAGACAAGTATCGAAAGTGTTAGTGTGTGATCCTGAGGCGGCTTTAAGTGTTATAACGTTGAAGTCCAAACTGCTCGGCACTTTCAAAGTAGGATTTAGGGTTTCTGCAGGGTTGATTTTTATGATAATGGCAGGAAGAAGGTCTGTAGGTGGTTCATCGTCTTCTTCATTGGCATTAATCACCAAGGTATGTTAGCGATAGGCTTAGGTAAGAACAACATAGTTTGTGAAAATGTTTATACTTATTTTTGCTGAATAAATTTGTAATGTATAAAAACTGTATGGTTCAGATGACTTTGGAAAAAAATTACATTGGTGCAGTATTTTAGGTTACTTTAAACATTTTGTTAAAGCATTTGAAATTTTAAATGATCACACATTGCGAAGATCAAAGAGTCGCCCTTCAGTTTTTTCTTGGGCATACAAGAATTGCAGCATATCCGGGGAATTTTGGTTAATATATTTGAAAGTTGAGATTCAACCTCGCAAGTTTTTAAATTCTCAGGTAATAGTTTTAATTATGAATTGTAAACAATATCTATAGTAAGATAAAACTTGGATATAGATGACCTTAAATGATTTATATTTGATCAATTTAAATGAGTGAATTTCAGGTGAAATTCACTTAAGGTCCTCGGTAGGCCTGAAATAAAATCATTTCGGGCCTACCGAGGGCCTGAAGTAATTTTACTTCAGGCCCTCGGTAGGCCTGAAGTGATTTTATTTCAGGCCTTCCGAGGGCCTGAAGTGATTTTATTTCAGGCCTTCTGAGGGCCTGAAGTGATTTTACTTCGGGCCCTCGGTAGGACTGAAGTGAATCATTTCAGGCCCACGTTGGGCCTGAAAGGAATTCATTACAGGCCCACGAAATCAATTCATTTTAGGCCCACGTTGGGCCTGAAATGAATTCCTTTCAGGCCAAACGTGGGCCTGAAAAGAATTCATTTCAGGGCCAAAGTGAAATAAGTTGAAGCCTATATTGTTGATGATAACTAAATATTTTAATTGTTTCAGGTGTACCAGTTGTGTTCACCAGACGAGATGTTGCTTTGTTACTGGGTATGGTGGACCATGGAGTTTCGGTCCCTATTAATTCAACTAAAGCATCGGGTGACCTCTATCGTACTTACTTCTCAAAAGAAAAATAACCTACCAGAACAAGAATTGAGGACTTACTTAAACATTATTCTAAAAGTGTTGAATCAGAGGATGATGTGTTATTAGTTTGTAAATTATATATTTTGTATATATTTGTTTGTGTTTTATTTTCGTCTAGTACATATAAGGTCCCTCTAGGTCTTGTAGATATAGTAGATGATTATGACAATCTTGGTAGATTCAACTGGGTGGAAGCTATCCATAAATTTTTGAATCCACAATTACCTAAGATTGGGGATTTGCTGGGCTTTTGGCAGTGAGTAGAATTTTCTTGATAAATTTTATAATATTTTGCTGTCATTAATGTAATTGTCTGGAAAACTTTGTGTATGCATGGTTTTTGGAGCATGTACCCATTCAAAAACCATACAATGTTGAAGGGCCCCGAATTAATAAGTGAAGGAATATTCCTTCGCATATTAGTAGGGTGAGGGACCTTGTCAACTAAATCAGGTCCGAAGAGGTAATTATTCTAAACTGTGATCTATGCTAGTTTGATATAGAGACAGTAAAATTTGTGTGCTTAGTAATTGACAGGTGATCGTTGAAATAATTCCTAACCAACATGAAAACACATTGTTTGAGAACCTTAAGATTGGTGATGACATTCCACGGGCAATGGAGACATCACAAGGACATCACACAGAAGATGTAAGGTCATGTGGTGAATGCATTCTTAAAGACACCCTAATCAAGGAACTAACAGAGGAGAATATATGTTTGAATGAAAGGGTTAAGGAATTAATATCAATTATTAAAAAAAAGGGGATGGAGGGTCAAGAAAGCTATCCTGTAGTCGGTCCTCTTTCTGATCCAGTATCTTGTAGAACAAGGAGAGGACGTGACCGAACTCGGTATAATTACAGGGATACTCAAATTGAGAGTCCAGTATGGCACCAGCTATTACATAAGGGATAGCGGAGAAAGAAACAAATATCAAATGTTATGGATAAGGGAAAAAGGAAACATAGTGAGGAGGATATGGATGAAGCAAGAGAAACCATTACTGCAATGGAAGTCATGTCTGAAGAAGATATAAAGGAGGAAAAAAGGACCTCCAAACTATACAAAATGAGGCAACAAGGCATTGATGTATGTGAGCTATTTTCATATAAATTACGTCAAATTTATTGAATTTGGTCATTAATTAGTTTGGTCTAAATTTTATCGATGTAGTTTGTGAAGAAGCATTTTATGAAGTCGAAGAAGAAAAATCAAGATAAAGAAGTGGCCTACCTGATAAATAAATTGGAGAACTTAAAGAAAGTTATGAAGCATAGTTTAGTTAATATATTTGGGGCTTTAATATATAATCTTATCAATTAACTTGGCAGGTTGACTAATGAATTTATCTGGGAGGATACACCATTTGCTTTGAATTTGCATTCATTCTTACAAATCCTCAATGGAGAGGTTTTTACAAAAGGCGAGGTCATTGATGCCTTCTGTAACGCCCCAAAATTCCCATTTTTAGTTCTTAAAGTCCTTAGAATTATTCAAAAATGGTTTAGAAATATTCTAGATATTTTTAGAATATTTTTATGGAATTTTTCGAGTCCGTTTAGTATTTTTAAAAAAGGAAAAACGTTAAAGGGCAACAGGGGGTTCGAACCCGCGACCACCGGAAGAGCAAGCACACGCATGACCAGCTGGGCTGGTTCATTTTGTTGATAGAGAATAAGCGAACCAATAGATAAGTTGTAGTTAGGTCAATCCGCCCCATAAGTATAAATAGATAGGTTAAGAGAGGAAATTGGATTTTTGGTTTTCTCTCTTCCTCACCCTAGCCACGCGACACACGCACGGGAATCCTCTTCCCCTCTCTTGTGCGCACGCCAACACCAAGTCGAGACTTCCTCTCCTCTTCCAAGGGGGCGCCGACCAAGAGGGAACCAAGGAGCGGAGCGTTGCGTCCATCTCGACGAGGAGAACGCGTAGGCGCGAACGGTTCGTGAAGATCTCACGTTTCTCACGAGCCCTAGACCTCAATTTTGGTTGTAAGTCCAAGATATCAATGTAAGTACTGCTCACCTGCAGTAAGAGGCGGTTTTCCGCAAGTTTTTCCCGTTAAAAAGATAAAAGTGCAATTTCCCTTTAGTTTATGATTTTTGCATGTAACTCTAGTTTAATCCATGCTTGTATAAGTTTGATTAAGTACCCTATATGTGTAAAATCTGACACGTTTATCTCACTACGGAAAATTCTCTAGGAAAAATTTCCTAGAGTTCCGGGGAGTTTGAGAGACTAACTAAAATCCTAAGGGCTTGGGGGGTTAATTTGGTTAGAAGTTTAATACTTTAAGGGTTTGATGAATAAGGAATTCTAAACCCTAAGGATAGAAATGTAAAATGACCAAACATGGGTGGACTAAAATGCAAAAAGGCCAACTTAAGAGCCAATTAGGGCTCGATTCCGCCGCATTGGTTGTCCACGCCCGATCGTCTCTTCCTCTCGACTCCTTCGCCGACCACCAAGCCAAACGCAGCACTCTCCTTCTCTACTCGATCGAAGCCAGGCGCTGCCTCTTCCTCCCCTCGCGAAGCTCGCAGCCAGCGCTGACGACTCCTTCCTTCTCCTCTCTTCTCCCCTTCACATGCCCTAGCCGACGAGCACAACCCAACGCCCGCTTCACCTCCCCGACGCCAAGATTTAGGTTTTCTGATCACGGGGCCTCGTCGATCTACAATCGCGTCAACCCTCAGCCAATAGTAGGTAAGCCAGTGTTGTTTCATGTCTTGGTTGTTCCTCCGATCACTGCAAGCGTTGTTGCCATTGGTTTTTCTAAGTTGTCCCTGTCGCAGAGGATGGTTCATTAAGGGCCAAGGCTAGGCTCAGACTTGTTTCTACTTGTTGTTTTCTTGCGGTGAACGATCTGAGGAGGGCAAAATCCATACAGGGGTTGGCGTCGCTACCAGCCACAGGTCGGCGATCTAGGGCAAAGGGGAATTGCTCGCTTCATTCTGGTATGAAGTTTTGGATTCGGATTAAGCTTGTCTGGATGCCCTATGATGTTATCTATTAGATTTGCACATGTTGCTTAGAACAAATCTTGGGATCAAATGGAGTTTGCGAGGCAAGTAGGTTTCAGATATATGGTTGATTGTCGTGTAAGTGGTCCGGTTTTGGTTCTTGGATTGGTGGGATTTTTCCTTCATGTTCTGTTGGGTGTAGATTGGATTTGTGTGTGATCCGAATTTTGGCTTTATTAGGGTAATTTACCTTATTGTCTAGGAATTAATTCTGGATTTTGAGTGGTTTTGTATGTTGTTCAGATCTGGGTTGGTGTTGTTCTTGCTTGTGATCAGAAGTTTGAATCTTTACTTAGGGTGTTGGTTGGAGTTCGTATGATGCATAGGAGGCGTTGCATCCTGGGAAATAGGTCAGCTGGGTGAGGGTATGAAATTTGTGTTGAAATGAAATAGGGTTTCCTATCTACTCTTGTTTCCCTATTCAGTTAATCTATGTGGTTTGAAATCCTGTTTAGGTTAAGTTGAAACGACTGGCAACACTTTGATTTGGTGATTGTCATGAGCTTTGGAGAGCTATTGGCTAAACTACGGGATAAATAATTTTAAATTTAATCCTAACGAGTTAACATGATGAAATTCAGATTGCAAAACCTAATTGGAATCTATTCGGGGTAATATGGGATAATTGAGAATTTTCCCTATTGTTAGAGTCGGTTCAAATTTGGGTTTTTGGTGATTATTGATCTGTGAGGTTTGAATATTATCTTTACTGTGAGTTTTGGGAAATTGTCTGATATGTTTTGATGGAGTTGGCAGGAAGATTATAAAGGGGTTAAACCTAAACCCAAACCCAATATAGCAAGGGTTAACCATTTAACAAAAGGTAATTAAATAAAATACGAGGGTTAAGATAATCCTAATGAGGTTTAGGGATTTATTAGCTAGTTGCTATATTTGTAATAGCTATTTAAATATTCATTTGATACAGGATATTGATTTGGACTTTTGGTTGCGGACCATTGGGCGGGAGGTTCTTTCTGCTTTGATACGGACTTCTACACTTTGAGGCGGGTACCCTTTGACTTATCTATCTTGATATTGTCATTTTGTTATGCATAGAATGTTATAGATAGCAGTAAGATCCTACGCTATCCCTGGTTATTATGTTTGATCTGGATATTGTGGTTTACCCCTGTTTATTATGTCAGTTCTGGATACCTGTTGTTTATCCTTGAGTTATTATGCTGTTAGTTCCATACAGTCTCTAGTATTGTCATCTCTACATGTATGCTTAGATATCGTAGTGTATCTCTTGCATTTGACCTTGAGGGATCTGTATTTCAGTTCAGTATACCTTGTAGGATACCTGTATTTCCTGTTATAGGATTTCAGACTGAGACTTAGTATACTGAGGACTTGGGAGGGAGATACGTGTATCTATCATACACCATCCTTGCACTGTTGCATGCCGGCGATCAGCGACTCCCTTGTGGTTGAGCCTAATCGTTTTCCGGTACATGACGGGCACACACGGCCACTCATGGGTTAGTGGATACCGTAGATGTGTGCATTTGCCCTGTATTGCTCCGTTCGGCCACTATTTGGAGAGTGAGCGCGGGCGTGGTAGCAGCCAGGGATCCCTTCTCGTACTGAGCCACGAGGAGATGAGAGCTTGACTCCCCCATTGCCTGGGGTTAGGAGCGTGGTCTCCGCCAGCATCCTGTCCACCCGGTCACTCAGGAGCAGTGATGGCAGGGTGTACAGTTGTCAGAGCCCTACCCGTTCAGACGTCCCTATGACAGGTGTACGTTGATCTGTCTGGTGTCAGGGGTGACACATGTCATTGCACCATGTGCATACTTTGCATCGTGCATTGTTTGCTGCACTTATTTGCTGCACTTGTTTGACATCCCATATTCTGGAGACTTGTTATCTGTGTTTATATGCCTATTGGTTTTCCGTTGGTATTTCTTACCCTCTGTACAGGTTAGATGGATTCAGGTATGTACCTACCCAGTGTTTTCAGTTCCAGTCTTTCCTTATTGTTGATATAAGACTGTATTAGCAGAACTCTTGTTGTTAGTATAACTTTCTATGCATATCTGTTGGGTATTCGCTGAGTTATGGACTCACCCCGTTGCCATATATGTTTATTTCAGGTTGATGTCTGCGAGGAGATCCCGAGCCGCCAGTCCCTAGTTCCAGAGGAGCTTCGCTTGGTTTTATTTTATGTTTGTTTTGCTTATGGACCCTGTAGTGTTTCCTATGCTTCCGTTGTGGTGTTTCGAACACGTATTCATGTTTTATTTGATGGTATTGTACTTTTGAGTCCTATGTTGGAATTCGATTGGTTTTGGTTTTGTTCCTGCCCCCTGGCAGCTCAGGTGAGTTCGGATTTAGTTTTTCGATAGTTATATTCATATAACTGTTGTTTCTGCTTATATCTGAGGCATGTGGCCCTTTAAACTGCGTGGTTGTGCAAATATTTAAACTGCGTGGATTGTTATATATATTGTGTGTGTGTAAATTGTCCGCCGGACAGGGGAGGTGCTGTTCGATTTTATATTGGATCAGCGGCTCCTGGGTCTCGGGGTGTGACAATTTATTTTGGTATCAGAGCGTAGGTTTCGATGCCTACGTGTTTTACGGGATTTTCGGGGTTTATCTGATACCGATTTATTTTTGGTATTTTTGGTATCAAGCCCAGGATGCGGGATACCATCGATTCGTGGATTTCTCGGAATTTAAATCTGACACTGAACTGGTAGGTGTCGGAGTTCGGGTTTGATGTTATTCATCCGAGTACATTACGGATTTTTAAAGCCGTGGTTGCGATACAACGGTAATTTGGGGACTTGGCAGCGACAGGACTTCTCCAGGCGGCAAAAGGTATATCTTTCTAATACTATCTTAGCTTTAATGCTCAGTATTAGATTTTGGATGGGTTAGACTATCCCAGCTTGGTGGGATCATATATTCATGCTGGATGAATAGAGATATGTAGACTTGGGTTAGTTGGATTGACATTTGTCAATCTATCCTATTCGTGATCGTTTATGTGAGCGATTAGTGACATATTACGGATGAGATCTTAGAGCAGAGAATGTTCATTCTCTAGTAGCCCCGGTTGTTGAATCGGAAAGCCAAGGTCGAATATGTCGACAATCTATTGGAGGTTTATTCTTTTGATCCTTCTAGACCTTACTATTTATAGTATGCGTTCTAGCTATTGTTAGCTAAGCGAGAACTAGGGATTGCTTATTGTTGTTGGCTCGATCAGCTTAGGATCGACTTACCCTAGTTCAAGGAGTTTCAGACAGTTGGGTCGTTCGTGCCTAGTTAGGTGACCTGGAAGGCACGTGTATAGTGCATGACCTATTTTTATGTAGAAGGCTAGCATGAGCTACATATTATTACCGTTAGTGGATTGTTACATCCTATTCCCTGATAACTTTGACCATGAATCACCTGTACCATGTTGATGACCTAGAGGGTACAGCTTGATTGGTGACTTAGGCCGATACAGAAAAGTGTGAAGCTAGTTGCTTGACACTTATGAGTTACCGCTTGTACTTGGTTGAATAACTAAAAAGGTATATACGGACTTATGATTTGCGTGGAGGCAAATCACTTATAAGACTAGGTCACCTCTAGTTAGATATTATTGCGGACAACTTGTGGAAAAATAAAGGAATTGTTTTATGAGTATGTTGAGATACTCCTGAGAGATAGCATGTCTCTATCTCCTTCTTATGGAGTAGGACCTTAGAGGGTTTTGACCATAGAGTGGAGGAGTTAGACTGTAATGGATTACGAAGCGATGGTCGGTGTGATTTGCTAGTTGCTACTCTATGCTATGAGGGATCTTGACTCATAGATTGGGTGTAGATTGTTGGATAATCTCGATAGTGCATCGGGATGTACGATCCGCTAGGGTGCGGAGGATGTGGAGTTAGCTGTATCCTTATCTTCAGTGAGATGTTGGACGTTAATCAGGAGGTCAAAGATGACCATTGGTTTTTGGTTAATATACTCCCATAGTGGACCTACTAGTTGAACGGATGATAAGGTTGTTATCACCATGGACTTTCTCGTTGGTGTTGAGAGGTTGATTGAGATTGACGAATCTCTATAATATGTTGTGTTTTGGGAATTCTATTAAGTGAGATGGACCTGTCAAATTTGTAGTTTGGTGATGGATCATTTAGTGCATATATGATCTTTTTGTGGATGGAGTTGGAACTCAGAGGTTTCTGAACCTTGAGCGAAGGAATCGGAGAATATTGGATTACGAGCCGATGGTTGGTCGACTCGTTCATTGCACGCGATTCTATGAGAGATTTTGACTCATAGATTGAGTGTTCGTGGTTTGATAATCTCGATGATACGTCGAGATGTGCGATCCATTATGGTATCGAGAGGTGGATTGAGATTGACGAATCTCTATGATACGTTGTACTTTGAGGATTCTATTAGTGGACATGGACCTATCGGATTGTAGCTTTTTGATGGATCATTTGGTGGATAAATGATATTTTGGTGGTTGATTAATTAGGAAGTTGGTTATTCATGGTAGTATATGGTACGACATGTTGGCACAATCTTTAAATTATATGTTATCTTCTGACGATTTATTGAAGGATAGATATACATATATATGACTTGTGATGCTTGGGAGGATGTTATTGATTTGGGGATACCTAGGTAATTCTCATGGAGTTTACGTTTTCCGTTCGAGGATCGGAGTATAGATTTGACGGCAATGATCATAGGATTGAGTGCCCTGGATAGTAGTGTTGACTCAATGATTGTTCGGGTGTACCTGGTTATCAGATAATAACCCCTGGTTTGATAACTCCATTTGTTCTGTAGCAGCGTAACCTTAGGGTAACAGACGAAGTGGTTACTCGTGATGAGTACAGACATATTTAGATGTTAGTGTGTGCCGTATGAGGAATGAGAAAATTTGGGGACCAAATTTTTATTAGTAGGGGAGAATGTAAAATCTGACACGTTTATCTCACTACGGAAAATTCTCTAGGAAAAATTTCCTAGAGTTCCGGGGAGTCTGAGAGACTAACTAAAATCCTTCAATTAAATCTTAATAACTCAATTAAATTCAATTAAATCTTAATTAAATCAATTAAATTCAATTAAATCAATTAAATTTAATTCAATCAATTTCAAATTTAAAATTAAAATTTAATTCAACTGAACAAACTTAACCCTCTAAATTTTCATTTAATTCAACTGAACAAACTTAACCCTCTAAATTTTCATTTTAACCTTAACCCTCTAAATTTTCATTTTCATAAAAATCAAATTTAACTTTTTAACTAAGAGTCATGTTTCAAATCATTGTAATTAAAATCAAGTCTCTTTTGTTCACTAACCTGAAGTTTATTTTATAACATTTATTTCTTTCCTTTACCATTATACAAACATTTTTTTTGAAAATTAGTTTATTCTTGTATGACAAAAAGTCACCTTGGGGATTACTTAGGATATTTCTTTTTGTCTACAGTCCGGGCTTAGATATTTTTTTTTTACTTTAAAAAAAAACTTCTATTTTTTGAAATCATTCCCCCTTCTCAGTTCTCTATATTCACTTTTTTAAATGGGAGAATGAAATTATGTTTTCAAATAATCACTATATTTTTCGAAAATTGTGCTTTACAAAAACCATTATCATTTCAAAATGTTTTTCGAAAACGGGGTTTATGCTTAAAATTACAATTTGAATTTTCTAAAATTATATTACCATGCTAGTATTCAAAACTATTCTTTTGATTTTAGTAAACCCTAAAGACACAAAGGAAGGTCTACTTAATGATCTGCAAGGACTCCGAGGATGTGTCAAATTTAGGGGGAGTCTAAATCAAAAGAAATTATTTCTAACAAGTTTGAAGTTATTAGATAATTCTTATAATCAAACCCTAAAACTCAGAGGAAGATCGCTTGTAGTCAACAAGCTTCCTAGGACTGGGTCAAGTTTAGGGGGAGATCAAATTAAAAGAATTATTGAACATTTTCAAAACTATATGTTTTCATGCACTGCAAGTTTAAAATCCGTTTGAAAACTTAAATAATTTTTTTTTAAAAATACTATTATTTTATTTTTCAAAATTCTTGTGGCTTATAATATTTACTTGGGTTGAAAAATTTCCAGGACACTTAGGAAAATATCCTTGTAGTTAACAAGGTTTCCTGGGATTGTGTCAGACTGGAAAAGATAAGTCAAGTAATTTTCTTTAATATTTTAAAAAGTACTTATGTTTTTCAAATTCATAATATCTTTCAAAATACTTATATCTTTCAAAAAGCTCAATAAAGTACTTGCATTTTTGTGCATTTCTCAAAATATTCAGAACAAGTAAACTTATTGCTTATCATATACACTTGACTCCAATTATGATTTTGAGCATAAATTTTTCAGTCTTTCAAAATTTTGTTACTTTAAAATTATCATAACTCTTGACATTATTTCGCTGAATTTTTTTTCAAAGACTCACAAGCTCTGATACACAAATTTTAAATTTCTTTCAAAATATATTTTTCAAAAATTTCTTTATTGATATATGACCAAGGGGGAGAGTAGAAAAAGTGAAATTAAATTATATCTTAAACTTTTTCCCCTTTTCAAAGAAAGTTTTTCTTAGAATCGTCTAAAACATAAGGAGAAGAATCTCACATTAAGGGGGAGAGAAAGGAATGAGAGAAATTTTTTAATTCTTTTTCAAAAAGTGCTTCAAAAGTTTCTAAGTATTTCTAAGTGTTTCAAATTTTTGTTAAATGTATGTCTTCTCCTAAGTAAATTTTTTTTAGTAAACAAAATTTATCTAAGCAAAAAACTTGTTGAAAAATTTTGCCAAATATTTCCCAGTAAAGTTTTTTTGGTGAAAAACTTGTCTAGAAATTTTTTAAAGATCTTGTTTTCCAAAATGCACAAAGTGTTTCCAAACAAATATTTCTAAGTGTGCAAAAATTTTTTGGTAAACAAATTGTTTTTGGGAAATTTGCCTTCAAATTTTTGCCTAAGTTTTGCAAAGCCTTGTAAGTATTAGTTGTTTGACAAAATGTAGGTTTGCAAAATTTTTTACCTTGCTCACCCATGTTTGTTTTTGATATATGTCAAAGGGGGAGGAAAAGTCAAATGTTAAGTGTTAAGTTAAGTGTTTTAACACAAGAATTCAGGGTTTTAGGGGGAGTATGAGAAATAAAGAATTTTTAAAATCTATTCTGCTCATACTTCATTGTGTTTTTATCTTTTTGCTTAAACTGTATATGTTTTTTACATAACTTTGAATTGTGTTGCCATAAATCAAAAAGGGAGGGGATTGTTGGTGCAGGAAGCACCATATTGAACCTTGTTTTGATATTGGCAAAGGATTCAAAGTTAAGTTTATTTGTGATCTAATAAAGTTACTCAAGTGTGCAGAGACAAAGCCCTAGCGAAGGACTGCTAGGCACTGGCGAAGGAATGCCAGGGTAAAAAGCCCTAGCGAAGGACTGCTAGGCACCTGGCGAAGGACTGCCAGTATCCAAGCCCTAGCGAAGGACTGCTAGGCAACTGGCGAAGGACTGCCAGTATCCAAGCTCTAGCGAAGAGCTGCTAGGCAACTAGCGAAGGACTGCTAGGCGCCAGGCGAAGGACAGCTTGGGACTGAAGCCCTAGCGAAGGAATGCTAGGCACCGAGCGAAGGACAGCTTGGCATCCAAGACCTGGCAAAGGACCGTCAGGCAAAAGTCCAACCAGAGAAACGGTTGGCATCAGGTACATTCTCCCGAGAGGAGTAGGTGAGGACGCGTTCCCCGTCGAGGGAACAGTAGGCGTCGGTTTGACCTAGGGTTCCATTTTGGAAACCCAAAGTCAGAACCAAGACAGCTAAGGTTGTATAAAACTAACAACTTACTGCTTTATGTTGTTTTCGGACTAACCCTGGATGCAGGACCAAAGGAACGAGTGTCTGCAACTCAGAGAGCCTCAATGGAGTGAGGCAGCAGCTGAGTAGGGTGCCCTGAGTGTCCAGGGCTCCCCCAAGGTGAAGATGAAACAAATGAAGCAAAAAGGAGCCTCGGCTGAATACTGGCCGGGGCGCCCCCAGCAGCCAGGGCACCCTCAGCGCCCAGGGCACCCCCAGCAGCCAAAGCGCCCCACGCCTAAGCCAGCGAAGCCAATCACCCTTATCCAGCCGAGACCCCCGCGCGGAAGGAGTCAAGCAGGGCGCCCCCAGCGTCCAGGGCGCCCCCAGTGTCAAACCTCATCCCTATTCGAGTGGGATAGAGGTTGACCGAGCGAATCTCGGATCACGTGACACGTGGGGGGGCGCCCCCGACGTCCAGGGCGCCCCGAGGTGCTATAAATAGCACCCAACGCCCAGGCTTCCGACAACAACTCCAACACAACGCTTCTACGCTCTTCTGCTCTCGCGCCTTGCTCCGGAAACTGCCCAACTCGAGCCGACGACGTCCCGCTGCTCCGGAAAAGGTCAACCCACAATCGGACGTCGGTAAAAGAAGAGCCTTTTTAATTATTTTGTTTACTGTGCTGAATTTGTAAATCAATCCTTGTAAACTATTATTGCGCCTCATATAGAATTGCCCAAAGTAAACGGTCAACGACCGTGGGCCTTGGAGTAGGAGTCAACCCAGGCTCTGAACCAAGTAAAATCGATCATGTCTCTGTGTGATTTTGTTTTCTTAATTTCCGCTGCGTACTTGCTCAAAGTTTTTCCAAAAAACGATTTTCGATATTCACCCCCCCTCTATCGGTTCTCTCGATCCAACATGATGTATTGGCACTTTCATGAGGAGACGTCTTCTTTATTTCATGATCATCATTGGAAGGCGGCAAGAATACATAGACATGTACATAGCATGCCTCACAAATCTTTCCGGGTGAGGCAGGGTTGGAGATAGTTGGCATGCCATGGCCTCTTCAGCTTTTCATCCCTGTCCCCCTCTAGAGGATCGGTGAGATCGATTTGCAAAGCTTTGTGTGACTTCGGGCTCTTGTGGGACTCCGATCGGACTTCCCCGCTGTAGCATTTTCAAGACACCAACTGGTCTCCCTTGACTTCTGCCACTTGGTCACCTATCGGAAATTTGATCTTCTGGTGGTAGACCGAGACCACCGCATGGAATGTACTGAGCGCCGGATGTCCCAAGATGACATTGTAGGATGAGGGAGCATCCACAACCAAGAAGGGAGTCCTCCTAGTCCTCTCCAAAGTGTCACTGCCCAACGACAGCGATAGGGTAATTTATCCTATCGGTTGTACATGGTACCCGTGAAGCCGAAGAGTGGAGTCGATTCGGGGTGCAATTCATCTTCGTCAATCTACATTTAGTCTGGCGCAGCCTTGTATAGAATGCTAACGGAGCTGCCTATATCCTCGAAGATACGCTTAACCTCGTAATTTGCAATGTGTGCGAGAATAACCAGAGCGTCCTCGTGGAGAGCTTCTACGTCTTCCAAGTCTTCTGGGCCGAAGGAGATCGTAGGGCCAACATGTTGATTATGACTCGTCCCGACGTCGTAGTTCTCCAGCTGTCAGGTGTGATCCTTTCTCGCCCGGTGGGAATCTCCACCGGTGGATCCCCCTGAGATCACCCCCACGTGTCCAGAAGGCAAGCCACGTGTAGGGGCCTTACCCTTCTTGGGGTCTCATTCCAATGAGGGAGACCTACGGGGTGCGGCCCCCCGACTCCTCCCTCTTGAACGCGGCCGAGACCGATGTCGGGTCTCGTTCTCTACCGACTGCCGTTGTCGGGGAGACAAGCCTCGCCGAGGGGACCTCCGACGATACCCCGTCTTCTTCCACTTCCTCCGGGGTTTGGTGTCTACTTCTTCATTCACTTTTCTCTTCAAAGCATGACACTCCTCAATGGAGTGAGTTGTACTGCCGTGGAATTCACAGTACTTCGTCAGCGGCTCTAGTTGCTCCATGTCAACTATCTCCACCAGCTTCCGCCTACCATCCCACTGGTCTTTCCCCAGGTGAAGGTCTTTTCCTCGTGCTAGAGCCGGAGGATACCTCCTTTCCGACCATACCACGGGTTGAGTAGGGGACCCCGATTGGTTCCTTGTGGCGGGCGTGTTGCACTTCTTTCACGTTGACGTGCTTGACAGAACACCCCAATAGATGATCGAAGTTGGTGGGTGGCTTCTTCACCAAAGATCAGAAGAAATCCCCTTCCAAGAGCCCTTGGGTGCAGGCGCTGACAAGGATCTCTGACATCGCAGTTGGCACATCCTGCGCCACTCAGTTGAACCACTGGATGTAATCCTTGGGTGGTTCCTTTGGCTTTTGATTTAGAGCAAATAAATTGAGCATAGTCTTCTGATAGCGGCAGCTGCTGGCGAAATGATGGAGGAAGGCAGTTCTAAACTCCATGAAGGAGTTGATAGAATCCTAAGGCAGTCGCTGGAACCACCGCTGGGCTGCTCCTGATAGGGTGTTCAAGAACACCTGACACTTTACACTATCGGTGTACTGGTGCAGGAGTGCCGCGTTCTCAAACTTGCAGACATGATCTTCAGGATCTATCTTCCCATCGTAGTCTGTAATCCCAGGCCCGCGGAACTGCTTCGGCATGGGATCTTCTACGATCTCCAATGAGAAAGGGGTGGAGGGCGCCTTTGAGGAGGCCTTAGGTTCTTTCCTCCTCCCCGGTCCGTCCTCCTGTCTTAGCGCGCTGGTGGCTACTGAGTTGGCCTTCTCCACATCTCCTAGAGAATCCCGCTGGTGGACCAGGGCTGCTTCAACGTGTCTCCCTGGTGGTGAAACAGGCCTCTGTTGTTGGGGGTGCGGAGTGGAGATTCTGGGGATCTCCTCTTGCAGCGAAGCGACTCACTATGAGGCGGCCTGCTCGATTTGGTGCTGTTTGAGCGCCCCTTTGACAGCGTTGGCGACTAAGTGATCTAATTCCTCTTTCGTCAGGACGATGGATTGTCCCGCCGGTTCGACCATCGGTGCTCCTTGAGAAAGTTGACACATGGGTATACATTAGATAATGTGTACTGAATTGACCCACCATGAGAAAATTTCATAGATTGTCATATGAGTGTCATAAACTTTCTCATGTGACTATTAGTATGAATAGTCCTTAGACATGAAGTCATCACGGTTCCCTACATGAGGAATTATGAACTTTGGTATCGTCAAACGTCATCCGTAACAGGGTGGACTATAAAGGTGATCACTGGATATGTAATAAATCATGCAGAGGGATGCGAACGATGTAGATGGGATCTATCCCTCCCATATGACGGGGGTGATATCTGTGGGCCCCTTGATCGAGTAGGACTACTAAAACACATGGTCATGCTCAAATAAGTCAATATGAGATGTTGAGCTCATTTGTTTGAGTGAGTCTACTCAGGGATCAAGAAACACAAAGATTGATCGAGGATGACACGGTGTATGTCTCATTGGTCAATCTAGGTGGTAAAAGGCGAATCACTCGCCCCCAGCGCCCCTAGCGCCCCCGCCAACTCGTCCCAGGGCCAACACGGAGTAGGTAAATCACGGGGGCTACTAGCCCGGATGCTGTGGCTAGCGCATGCTCATTGGTCAATCTAGATATCAAGGATAGAAGGACAAGGTCATACATTATCATAGTCACGGAGGTTAAGTCGGATCTCAACTTTTCTTGTTACTTGGGTAGCAATGATGCATTGCTAGATGTCGCTCATTGCTTATGTGTCTAAAGCAGTTTAGACACATTGCCAACGTTACGAGAGCCTATTGGGTCACACACTAAGGACACGATACTTCGGAGAGCTCGAGAGACCTAGTCGGGAGCTCGGGAGACTTAGTCGGAAGCTCGGGAGACTTAGTTGGAAGCTCGGGAGACATAGTCGGGAGCTCGGAAGGCCTGGTCGGGAACTCATGAGATATTAATTCAATAAAGTGTTTAATGAATTAATATTAAAGGAAAAAGGAAAAGTCTCTCTTCATTGAATGGAGAGATGTTGAAAAGTCACATGAGAAGATGTGCTCTTTATTGGCATTAATGAAGGGAAGCTAAAGGGACAAAAACCTCTTCATATTCATGGGATGAGTATAAAAGAGGGTCTTGTCATTTGGAAGTTGAGAGTTTTCCCTTCTTCCCTTCTTCCCTTCCTCTCTTCTTCCTTTTCTCCCTCTTTGTCGAAACCCTTCTTTTGGGTTCTTGGTGCTTTTGTGAACTACCTCAAGTTGCTTGCACAACTAAGGTAGTTCTTCTCCGAAATTGAGAGATCATGTCCGTGTGGATACGCATAGAGACACGGACGCTTGAACGTGCAAGAGATCCGACGTACCTTAGACGAGCGGGATAAATGAAAGGGCATGCATCAAAGGCATATCTATGAGATAAGTAGCGGTAGATCGACTTTGTACGAGTTTTCTTTCGCATGGATCGCTCGAGGGATCTTGTTTCCGCTGCGGTTTTGTGTTTACGACGTCGGGAGATCCCTACAGGAGGTTGTCTGGCTGAGCCCACTCCGACGCTCAAGTCAGTGCCTGATTTTAGGAGATGGAAGGAAACAAGCAGAAATGTATGAGTTAGAATGTGCGTAACCCCTTTACCTGGGGGTTGGGGTACCTTTTATACCTGAGGTGACTGTCACACGTGTCCCCCGTTCTTCTCCACATCCCCTCAATTAACGGTTACTGGACAATCTTTGTAACAGCCGTCACAGCCATTAAGTCTAGACCATTGCGATGATTAAGGCTTTAATGACCGCGTCTTAGGGGTCATTATTATCCATAGATCCGAAAAAAGGGGACCGTTACTTGAGGTCGAGTGACCCTTGGGCTCCGCTACCCTAAGGTGATCTTGTGGTCCTTTGGCCCGGGGGGGGGGGGGGGGGGGGTCCCGGGCGTTCGCCTTCCCAAGGTGATCTCGGGACTTGCTCTTCCGAGGTGATCTCAGACGGATGTCCTTCTGAAGCGATCTTCAAGATTATATCTACCCGAGTTGGTCTCGCGAATCCACCTTCCCGAAGGGGTCTCGGGCGTCAGGGAAAGAGAGTCGTCCCGACTCGGTAAATCTTGCTGCATAGCTTCTTCAGTCCATGTGTCAGCCACGAGGTGTTCAACCTCATCAATATCGATTTACCTAATTACTCTAAAAAAATTATAATTCCTTTAAAATTCAGCATATTTAAACTAAAATATAGTATATTTATTATCAAATCAAGTACAACTCTTTTTTCTTTTATCATGAGGGAATAGAAATATTTATTTTTTTTATAGGTAAAAAATCTAAAATGAGGTATAATTATTCTTAAATTCAGCATTATTTTACTATGATCAAGTATATTTCCTTTCTAATTAAGCACAATTTTTCCCCCTAACCAATCATTTCGGACCTCAAACTAATCGACTGACTTAGGATGAATTGATTGAGTGATTCTAATTAAATGATATTAAATTTATGATAAATTATCTACTTTTGAACTTTTGTACTTTAAAAAATAAGAGTAATTAAGTAAATCAAAGTATCATAGGGAGTTTGAGCAAAGAAAAGTTTGCTTGTATGAAGTGAGAATATATTTTTTCTGGTGCAGACTTAGGTAAAAGTTAAATTTAGTCTTAAGAAGTTTAGGATAATTTACTGTATTATCTTACTATTTAATTAAGAATCTGGGTACTTTAGTAAATAATTCTTAATTATTTGATAAAGTCCAAAATTAAATTATGTTAATGTCCTTTTTATGTTCACATCAAAAATAATTTCAAGACTTAGTAGTAATTTCAACTTCTTATTCTTCATATTTTAAAAATTCAAAAAATAAATAAAAAATCTTAAAAATACAAATTCAACAGTTTAATCTATAATTACAAATCTTAAAACGAAAAATTTAAATCTTAATCCAAAATTAAAATGGTGGAAAATAATTTATCAAATTCAAATAAAAAGATAATTTGAAATTATATTTTAAAATTTTCAAAATTAATATTTCAAATTTAACTAAATAAATTCTCATCTTACTATATATCTTATTATTTTACTATTTAATTAAGAATCTAAGTTCTTTAATAACATCTCAATCTGATAAAAGCCAAAATTAAGTTGCATTAATTTTTTTTATTTTCATATAAAAATAATTTCAAAGCTTATTAGTAATTTTAACTTCTATCTTTCAAAATTTAAAAATTCAGAAAATAAAATTACAAATCATAAAAATATAAATTCAAAAGATAAATCTATAATTACAAATCGTAAAAATAAAAACTATAAATTGTCTTTAAATCCCCAACTCAATCTTAAACTTTATCTTCAGTCCCTATGTCAGAAAAAGTTCATTTTCACTCCCGACATGCAAAGTTTCATTTGTTTCAGCTCTCTAATAAATATTGCTTTACCTAATTGCCCTTATTATTTTTAGGTACAAAAAGTCCAAAATGAGGTATAGTTCCTCCTAAATGCAGTATCATATAATTGAAATCTAGTATATTTTCTATCAAATTAAGTATCACACTTTTTATACGTATAAAAAGTCCAGAAACAATTATAATTCTTCCTAAATTCAGTATATGTTAATTAGAATTTAGTATATGTTCTATCAAATTAAGTAAAAAAAATTTTCCACCAAACCAATTGATTAGGAGTTCATACCTAATTGCCTTTATTATTTTTAGGTATAAAAAATCTAAAATGAGGTATAGTTTCTCCTAAATTCAGTATCATATAATTAAAATCTAGTATATTTTCTATCAAATTAAGTATCACACTTTTTATACGTATAAAAAGTCCAAAAATAAGTATAATTTTTTTTAAATTCAGTATATTTCAATTAGAGTTTAATATATGTTCTATCAAATTGAGCACAATTATTTTTCCACCAGACCAATTGATTAGGAGTTCATAACAATTGATTAGCTTAGGATGAATTTATTAGACCATACAGAATTTGATATAAAATATACTGAATTTTAATTAAATAATACTGAATTTAGAAAGAATTATATTTGATTTCAGACTTTTTGTACCTAAAAAATTGAGGTGTAATTCGATAAATCTGTAGTTGAAACACTTGAAACATTGCATGTAGGGAGTGGAAACAAATTTTTTCTGACACAGGGATTGAGGAGAAAGTTGAGTTTGCATAGAGGGAGTTTAGGATAATTTTCCCTTTTAACAACCTATTAAACTAAATAAATAAACTTTAATACTATATATTCAACTCGTTAATATTGATGAATAACATTCGTTAATAATATTCATTAATAAAACTCTTATCAACATATTAAATAAATATTTAATAAAAAAAAGTAAATTATCAAACTCAATAATCAATTAAATAAGTCAAATTTTTAAAAAATCAAACAATTAATCTTGAATTTAGAGCCCGATAATATCTAAACAAATCAAGCTTGAACAAATTCAAGCTAAGTTTCTATTAAGAGTTCGATAATATCGAAACGAATCAAACTTAAGCCAGACTTAAAATAAATTTAAGCTCATAAAAAATAAACCTCGATCCAAGGAAGAGAGAGGATAGGAGGAGAAGTTGAAAACCAAAACTTGAAGGCTCCATCTCAAGATAAAGAAACGGAGTGATGCAGAGCGGTGGAAATGAGGCCACAACCCTTGCAAGGGGAGAAGTGAACTTTAGATTTTTAATGGTAATTTTAATTAATTAATTCAATCAACTACTTAAATATAAATAAAATAATTTAAATAGAGTTTTTCAACTCCTAATCAAATCATTTCAATAATATATATTAATTTATTTTAAGTTTAAAAATTATAAATAAATTATATTTATTTTATATATATATACATTATCAATCTATTATTATTGTCATTATTATTAGTTTGACTTAATTTATTTTAAATTTTTTAAATCAAATATCATATTAAATTTGCTCATTCTATCAAATAGTAAATTAAATTTAAATAATTTTTGATAGAATTATATGATTCTACTATCCAAAGTTACAACTTAGAGTCACCTTCTGCACAATGGTCGAGGAAGAGGAATCCTAGAGGAAGAATATCGATCCATGTTGCTGGGCTTTAGCTTGTACGACATGAAGGAGGAGGGTTTTCGGATTTTTCATTTGCATTTGTGATAGCAATCCCCTTGGTGGATGATTGGAGATTACTTTCACCCTTTTAATCCCACACCAAGAAATAGTGAAAAGAGAGAAGAGGTTGAAGTCTTTAAGAAGAAAATTGTGTTCAACGTTGAACCATACTTACCTGGACGGGGTCGACGAATGATCAACAAGATTCGTGGCCTAAATCAATGACCTCCATTGCACGTCGGAGGAGCATTGGTTTACCATCTCCCCAAGCGGGAGAGTGGACGTTATAATTTGTTAATGAGGGGGTACGCGCTTGCGCGACTCCCACTAAAAAGTCTAAATTTTTTAATATAAGTCTAAATTAAAAGTGCTCATGCACATAATTGTGGACAAATTCTATTCTGGAACTATGTATGTATAATTGTGGTAAGTATGGTTTTCAAAGTTACTATTCAGATAGTGGGATTTTACGATCTAGGAATATTAAGTTGATAAGAGTTTTGTGGTCGAATAGTTGGTGAAATTGATTTTGTGGTGAAATAGTTGGTGAAATTAATGCAATCTTATATTATAAACGATTCTATCTTGACTGATAGTGTCCTTGTCGGTGGACCGATGGATAGACAACACCAACCACTTACGATATATTTATGGAATAATAATGATTATGATAATCATAGTTTGCAAGATTACTATTCAGATAGTAGTATCTTACGGTCCTCAAGAACTAAGTCATTTCGGGATCGATTGAGATTGAGTTTTGTAGTAGAATAATATCATTAGAATCATACGGTATTGGTGGAATTGACACGATCTTATGTTACAAATGATTCTACTCCGACGAACAACTTCCTCGGTGGTGGAACCACAGATAGGTGTCGCCGGAGGTTTGCGGAGGGGGATGTGTGAACTAGGGCGTCACTAGTTTCTCATGACAGGGACTCTCTCCTATCGTCGTTGCAAGGAATGGGTTGGGGAGAGAAGAGGGGTCAAGCAAAGAAGGCATTTCTTTTCCATCGATCCAAGGAAGAGGGAGGACCGGAGGGGAGGTTGAAAACAGACATTTGAAGGCTCTATCTCATGATCTTGTGATAAAGAAAGGGATGATGGGAAAGGAGGAAAGAAGGCCACAACCCTTGAGTAAGGGGAGAAGTGAAATTTAGATTTTTAATTGAAATTTTAATTAATTAATTTAATCAAATACTAAAGTTAAATAAAATAATTTAAAAGGAGTTTTTCAACTCCTAATCAAATCATTTCAATAATATATATATAAATTTATTTTAAAATTTAAAATTATAAATAAATTATATTGATTTATTAAATATATATACATTATCAATCTATTATTATTGATATTATTATTAGATTGACTTAATTTATTTAAAATTTTTTAAAATCAAATATCATATTAAATTTGATTAATCTATCAAATAGTAAATTAAATTTTAAGAATTTTTGATAGAATTATATGATTCTAATATCAAAAGTTACAACTCAGAGTCGCCTTCTGCACAAGGTTGAGAAAGAGGAATCCTACAGGAACAAAATCGATTCATGATGCTGGGCTTTAGCTTGTCCGACATGAAGGAGGGCTTTCGATTTTTCGTTTGCATTTGAGATAGCAATCCATTGGTGGATGGTTGGAGATTGCCTTCAGACTTTTAGTCCCACACCAAGAAATAGTGAATAGAGAGAAGAGGCCGAAGTTTTAAGAAGGAAACTATGTTCAACGTTGAACCATACTTACCTGGACGGGGTCGACGAATGATCAACAAGGTTCATGGCCTAAATCAATGACCTCCATTGCACATCGGAGGAGTATTGGTTTACCATCTCCCCAAGCGGGAGAGTGGACGTCATAATTTGTTAATGAGGGAGTACGCGCTTGCGCGACCCCCACTAACGTATAAATCTAAAGTTTTTAATATAAGTCCAAGTTAAAAGTGCTCATGCACATAATTGTGGACAAATTCTATTGTGGAACTATGTATGTATAATTGTGGGATCTATCTATCTATTAAACTATTAATATCTATAAACCACAGTTTAAACTATTAATATCTATAAACCACAGTTTTACATACAGACGTGATATTCAGAGCTTAGGATTCCAGCCTAAATTGAATATAAATTTTCTAAATAAAAAATTTATAATTAAAAATATAAATTCAAAAGAAAATATATAATTACAAATCCTAAAAAGAAAAATTCAAATTTTAATCCAAAATTAAAATTTTAAAAAATAATTTATCAAATTCATAAAAGATAATTAAAAAATAATTTTGATGTAAGAAAAATGATAGTCCCACATCTAAAGTTACCAAGGCGAATTACACACAGAGCAATTATAAAAACGGACAAAGAACGATAAAGCAACTCATACATTTCTCAGCCTTTTGGCTAAGATCAAGTGTAGTATCTGTTCTTATCAGTTTAATATCTGATATGTGGGTCATTGGTCCACTTTGATATTAAATTAATTTTTATATGGGGATGATCCATCACAGTAGCTTGCTACTAGGTTTTTATGTGTCGCCTGTGTGTTGTACTATATCACAGGCCTGACACACCGCTATCCAAGCAAAGTAAACTTTAGTTCGCATCCACATCCACGAGTTCGGATCCTCTGCGCCGGACTCCTCCCTGTGCCCGTGTGCCGACTCGCCGGCGATCGCCACCGGCGAGTCGTCCGATCGACGATCGGACACCGTCAATAATTTTTGATCGTCGTTCCCAATAAGATGATATCCTCGGAGCACGGTGAACCCGTCGAAATCGTCGCATCTGTGATGGTATCGTATTCACCGTCGAGTCCGACGAGATGTCTGATGCGACGATTTCGACGGGTTCACCGTGCTCCGAGGATATCATCTTATTGGGAACGACGATCAAAAATTATTGACGGTGTCCGATCGTCGATCGGACGACTCGCCGGCGATCGCCGGCGAGTCGGCACACGGGGACAGGGAGGAGTCCGGCGCAGAGGATCCGGACTCCACATCCACCACCAGTATAAAACTTATGATCACTATTAATATCTTATATTATAAAAAAAATAATACTATATCTTATATTGACATGAATCCATGATGAAATAAAATTACTTTTCATTTTAATTTTTCATTTAATAATAAAAATTGACATATATATATATTATCGCTAAACATGTTATTTAAATTGTGTAAGATTTTCGTGCATCGCACGGGTATTATACTAGTTGAGATTGAGTTTTGTGGTGGAATAGTTGGTGAATTTGGCGCGATCTTATGTTGCAAACGATTCTACACCAATGAACAACTTCCTTGGTGACAGAACCATAGACAGGTGGCATTGGTGGTTTGCGAAGGGGAAGTGTGAACATGGGCGTCACTAGTTTCTCACGACAGGGACTCTCTCCTATCGACGTCGCAAGGAATGGATTGGGGAGAGAAGAGGGGTCGAGCAGAGGTAGCATATTTTCTTTTCCTTTGATTTGAGGAAGAGGGAGGATCGGAGAAGAGGTCGCGAGCAGAAATTTGAAGGCTCCATCTCATGATCTCATGATAAAGAAAGGGGGTGACGTGTGAGGAGGACAGCATGCCACAATGCTTGAGTAAGGGGAGAAGTGACATTTAGATTTTTAATTGAAATTATAATTAATTAATTGAATCACTAAACTTAAATAAAATAATTTAAATAGAATTTTTCAACTCCAAATCAAATAACTTCAATAATATATATATATATATATATTAAATTTAAAAAATTATATTTATTATATCTGTATATATTATCAATTTTATTATTATTATTATTATTATTATTTGTTTAACTTAAATATCATATTAAATTGATTATTCTATCAAATAGTAAATTAAATTTTAAGATATTTTGATAGAAATATATAATTCTACTATCCAAAGTTGCAACTCATAGTCGCCTACTACACAAGGTAGAGGAAGAGGAATCTAAGAGGAAGAAAATCAATCCATGGCACTGGACTTTAGCTTCTCTGACATGAAGGAGGAGGGTTTTCGATTTTTCGTTTGCCTTTGAGAGAGCAATCCACTTGGTGGATGGTTGAAGATTGCTTTCTGCCTTTTAGTCCCACACAAAGAAATAGTGAAAAGAGGCAAGAGGCCGAAGCCTTTAAGAAGGAAACTGTGTTCAACGTTGAACTATACTTACCTGGACAGGGTCGACGAATGATCAACAAAGTTCGTGGCCTAAATCAATGACCTCCATTGCACGTTGGAGGAGCATTGGTTTACCATCTCCCCAAGTGGGAGAGTGGATGTCATAATTTGTTAACGAGCGGGTACGCGCTTGCGCTACCCCCACTAAATTATAATTCTAAAGCTTTTAATATAAGTCTAAATTAAGTGCTTATGTGTAAAATTGTGGACAAATTCTATTGCAGAACTATGTATGTATAATTGTGGTAATTATGGTTTGCAAAATTACTATTTCGATAGTAGGATTTTATAATCTAGGAGCATTAAGTTGATTCGAGATCAATTGAGATTGAGTTTTGTGGTGGAATAGTCAGAGAAATTGACACGGTCCTATGTTACAAATGATTCTATCTTGATGGATAGCATCCTCCATGGATAGGTGACCCTGACAACTTACGGTATATTTATGGAATAATAATAATTGTGGTAATCATAGTTTACAAAATTGCATCTCAGATAGTAGTATCTTACGATCCTTAAGCACTAAGTCAATTCGGGATCGATTGGGATTGAGTTTCATACTGGAACAAGATCGTTAGAATTGTACAATATTGGTGGAATTGACACGATCTTATGTTACAAACAATTCCTTAAGCACTAAGTCAATTCCGGATCGATTGAGATTGAGTTTCGTAGTGAACAAGATCATTAGAATCGAAAAATATTGGTGGAATTGACACGATCTTATGTTACAAACGATTCCTTAAGCACTAAGTCAATTCCGGATCGATTGAGATTGAGTTTCGTAGTGAACAAGATCATTAGAATCGAAAAATATTGGTGGAATTGACATGATCTTATGTTACAAACGATTCTACTACGACGAACAACATCCTTCGCGGCTGATCCCGCCCTATCTTTGTCACCGTATGAACAGCCAACGTGGCAACATGGCCTGGTCAGCTACAGGGTCCACATCACTGTACGGGCAGCCTGCTTGGCAAACACCTTGGTCGGTCCTAAGGTCTCCATCGTCCGGTCGGATTCAGCACGGCCGGTCAGCGTAAACGAAGAGGTTTATCCGGCCGGTAAATCCGGCCGGTCATATCAAGGTTCACACACCTACTTGGTGCTACCGCCCAGTGGGTGTATCCGCCCAACCACATTAAGGCCTACACGCCTAATTCATCCAGGTGAATCCGCCCGGCCACAGCTAGGCTTACACGCCTAGTGAGTGCTTACGCCCAATCACATTAGGGCTTACACGTCTCGTTTATCCGGGTGCCTCCGCCCGGCAGTCCTTCATGTCCACACTTGACATCCATCTGGGCATACCCGACCGGCGCCCACTTGGTCACTCTCTCCCGAAACCACCTGGGGATAGCGACAAAATATACCTGCACCAGCTGCAGATAACAGGCTGTCATCACTCGTGCGAACTGACACTCCCTGGCACGCTGCTCTGTCATGCCGTCGGTACCAGGCGGCGCCGGTCGAAGGCGTACGGAAACCAGTCTTTGTCCTCACATAAGACAAACAGTATGCGACAAGGAATGTTGGCTACAAATCGACATAATCATGTAAGAATCCCTGACCCCGTCAGAGAATCCTAACACAGGTCAGACTTGGTCCTTTTCCCCGGCTATATAAGCCCCTCCCCTCCTCATTATCAGGGACGCGCGCGAAGCCTCTCGTCTACAGTGCTCCTCTATTTGCTTGTTCACCGGAGTACTGACTTGACCGTCGGAGGGCCTTGCCGGGACGCTTCCCGGCTAGGTTGCTAACGGTCATCTTCTCCAGCAGGTTCAGGTCATCCCGTCGGAGATCCACCAGGCTACGTCTTCTTCCATCCAGTCGGAGGACCCCCCCCCACTTGCTGAGTCATTCTGAGCGAGGGCATCCAGTCAGCATCCACGTCATCCATCTCCCTACCGTCATCCGGTTGCGGCTCCATTTCGCTCGGCGACAGGATCAAATTTGGCGCTAGAAGGAGGGCTTATGAAGAAAAAATGGGTTTTCCACCCCTTATTCGAGGAAGGAATATTCTCCACTATGGATAATTTGGCCCGGGCTTGGAGAAAGAAATTCCCGGCCTCCTATTTCTTCGGGTAATAAAAGAAATAAAGAACCTCCGGTCGGAGGGGGACTCGGTAGAGGGTAAAGAGAACTATTAGGTTACATAATATGCGAACGGCATTGGGAGAAAGCTGGAAGATAGGCACATAGAAAAAGTTACAGAATTCTATAATAAAGGGATGAAGTGGGTAGCGCAGGCCAGACGTGTGTTGGTCCCGGAAAAACACAAAGAAGCCGGCCGGGGGCTTGTGTGGTCTGTCAGCCTTTGTAGGAACGACGATGTGATAGTTTTCAGGGATATCATAGGCCAGTCGGAGATCGGAGATGGTCTCGTCGTAAAGGGTAGACTCGACGGAGGTATACCACGTAGGGGCAGCCATGGAGCAGAAAGAAAGGGAAGAAAAGGGAGAATCTGACCGTAGGTGGTGGTGAAAAGGATTAACAGGCGGAGAAGCACGAGAGCGGCGGCGACACTCGAAGACGGCGGCAAGGAGCGAGAAGCACCGAGTTAGAGAGAGAACAGTGGAGAGGCAAATGAGGGTTTCGGTGAATATGGAGGCCTATTTATAGTTAGGCCGAAAGAAGGGAGACCGTCCGATGGCGATCCACGTGTACGGAGATCGCCTCATCCATGCCGTTGAGGCGTCCCACGATCAGCCTCGAAAGGACGCGCCGCAGGCGCTGACGTCGCCTGCAGCGGCGACAGGGCGCGTCGTCGTGTCGGCCAGCCGGGAGCTGCCGCATGGCGGAAAGAATTACGCGCGTTAATGGCCATTAAAAGCTCGTAATCATGGGGATAAATTGCATCCCGGTCGGCCAACCAGCGTGCGCCACGTGGCCCAGGTCATTAAAGCGGAGGTGATGCCGTTATGGCGCCGGTCGCATCGGGCATATCACATCACCTCATTCGACTTAGAATGTCACGTCTCCATTAATCGACTGGCACAGGCAATCACGAGAAAATCGCCTTGGGGCGCGTGGGCACTCCACATTTCTTGCGACTCAAGGCAAACGCTCTCCCGCCCAAACGTATTCAGCATACCTCTCATCGACCAACAACATTCGTCCGGTCGGACGCATTAACAATTTACGAGGACGTGGCGGCCCACGTTCCTCCGGTCAAAATCTTCATCCGCCCGGACGTCTTCATCATGTCAATGGCTAGTCAGGGATGCGTGGCGGCCCACGCTCCTCTATCATGCTTCGTCCAGCCGGACGGCCTCGTTAAAAAAGAGTCGGGTGCGTGGCGACCCACGCCCCTCTCGAGTAACAATCTTCTTCCGCCCAGATAGGGCAGGCTTACACAGCACCAGCTGTTGAGCATCGTGTTAAGCCGGCCAGATATTAAAAGGGCAAAAATCGCTCGGCCGCAGAATGGTTGTACACACTTGTAGTCCAGTCAGTCGGACTGATCGCCTCCTTCGACTAGACTTGAGGGGAAGGCTATTGATCCCTCCCTATCTTTGTCACCGTATGAACAGCCAACGTGGCAACATGGCCTGGTCAGCTACAGGGTCCACATCACTGTACGGGCAGCCTGCTTGGCAAACACCTTGGTCGGTCCTAAGGTCTCCATCGTCCGGTCGGATTCAGCACGGCCGGTCAGCGTAAACGAAGAGGTTTATCCGGCCGGTAAATCCGACCGGCCATATCAAGGTTCACACACCTACTTGGTGCTCCCGCCCAGTGGGTGTATATTCCCAACCACATTAAGGCCTACACGCCTAATTCATCCGGGTGAATCCGCCCGGCCACAGCTAGGCTTACACGCCTAGTGAGTGCTTACGCCCAATCACATTAGGGCTTACACGTCTCGTTTATCCGGGTGCCTCCGCCCGGCAGTCCTTCATGTCCACACTTGACATCCATCCGGGCATACCCGACTGGCGCCCACTTGGGCACTCTCTCCCGAAACCACCTGGGGATAGCGACAAAATATACCTGCACCAGCTGCAGATAACAGGCTGTCATCACTCGTGCGAACTGACACTCCCTGGCACGCCGCTCTGTCATGCCGTCGGTACCAGGCGGCGCCGGTCGAAGGCGTACAGAAACCAGTCTTTGTCCTCACATAAGACAAACAGTATGCGACAAGGAATGTTGGCTACAAATCGACATAATCATGTAAGAATCCTTGACCCCGTCAGAGAATCCTAACACAGGTCAGACTTGGTCCTTTTCCCCGGCTATATAAGCCCCTCCCCTCCTCATTATCAGGGACGCGCGCGAAGCCTCTCGTCTACAGTGCTCCTCTATTTGCTTGTTCACCGGAGTACTGACTTGACCGTCGGAGGGCCTTGCCGGGACGCTTCCCGGCTAGGTTGCTAACGGTCATCTTCTCCAGCAGGTTCAGGTCATCCCGTCGGAGATCCACCAGGCTACGTCTTCTTCCATCCGGTCGGAGGACCCCCCCCCCACTTGCTGAGTCATTCTGAGCGAGGGCATCCAGTCAGCATCCACGTCATCCATCTCCCTACCGTCATCCGGTTGTGGCTCCATTTCGCTCGGCTGACAGGATCA